>QRFJ01004900.1:81821-151117 GCA_006176705.1 Cocos nucifera
GAAACACTTTCTTTGGCAGCGGCTTTCATCTTCAGCTCTGCCTTCTTCTTCTTTGCTCCTTCCATCTTTTACTTTTTCACAGGACTTCTTTTTATTTCATAAGACTTTCTTTTGGAAGAAGTCCGTTCCATAGCAAGAACTGAGCCTTTAGAACCTTTCATAGAAAGCTCAGCGGTGACCAGCATATTCATTAATTCGGCCAAGAAATTTTGAAGTTTATGCATGTGGTAATTCATGATGAATTGCCCATATGCATCAGTCAAGGATTGTAGAATAATATCGTTCTGCAAATCCAAGTCTAACTTTACACCGAGCTTCTCAAGCTCTTCCTATGTCCTTGATCATCATCAGACAGTGATCTTGGACTGACTGCCCATCACGCATCTTAGCCTTAAAAAGTCATTTCGTGACTTGATACTTGGCTGCGCGACTCTGTTCACCAAACATCTCCTTGCAGGTGAGCCAACATTTGGCGAGCAGTCATCGATATCTTCATGTTGGCGCTGGAGCTCATCAGACATCGAGCCCAACATGTAATATCTGGCCTTATTATCCTCGTCTATCCATTTTTTTAGAGATGCTCTTCTGTTCAGCGGATGGACGGACTGGTAAGGTGGGAGGGTTCTGGTCCAGTACATGGGTTAACTTCTCGGAACCCAAAATAATTTTGTAGTTCCTGAGCCAATCTTTATAATTGGGTCTGATCAGTCTATGTGTGTCCAGGATACGTGCTAATGGGTTGGACGCAGACAATTTTTCTGTAGAGAGTCAAAGATTCTAGTTAGATACTGTAATTTTGACTTGACCAATTTATTTAAAAATTTTATTTTTAAACAAATTAGCTTCCACTATTTTCTCGGATCCCTACACTCCCTCTGTAGAGATGCAAAAATCTCCATGATTAATGATTTCTAGTGGGTGGTGCGGTCTCACCAACTGACTCATCACCTCACCTAACAGTTATTGGTGATGGGTTAGCCAATGAGTGAACAACTCTTGTTCAATGATTCTCTAATCATGGTGCACCCAAACTTGGTCTCTAATTCATGAATCTCGCCATATCCGAAATATTGATCCACTCCTTAGTTAAGTCAGACCCACCATTTGCACAGACTGAATTTCTAATTGAGTCTCTCACCGTATCCGAAATATTGAGCCCAACTCATCCTCCAGCCCATAGCATCCAATGCCTAATAGACATGGTTGCATCTTTCCGGTGCAACTGAGCCACTGTATCCAGTCGAGAACAATCAACCCCGAAAGAAGGGCCCGCACATCTACAATGGTGGAAGACCTCAGACTTAATCTTTTCTTAGGAAGAATTGATTCAGGTCTCATTAAACTAGACTTGTCATAGTCATAACAATTATGACTAACCTAGTGGCATGGGTTAGCTCGGATTATTGACCACCTCAAATCAGAACTGTGTCAACAGATATGGCCAGGTAAGTGAGATCGGTGGAAGGAATATGCCATTAACTCATACAAGAATGCATTCAGATCGAGTAGCTTCCAATTAAAAATCAGTCGGTCGTATGTGCCAAACTTACCTTAGACACCAAATTGTTGAGTCAGAACCAATTGGGTTAGCCTACAATCCAGACTCTAACCTCTGAGCCTAATTAGGTCTTGCTTGATCGTGACTCGATCTTGACCCAGACTTAATCCTATTAGGCTGGTCAATTTAAGCATTGTTGATCCCATCTAACCAACTCTTGATTCTGTTTGATCAACCGCTTAGACCTAATTGAGCTACCCAAGCCCGAACCCAGTATTATGAATATGTCTTAGATCTAAAATTCTCAATTTTAGATCTAATTAATATTTCATAATCTTAATTCTTAATTAAGTAGGGTTCATAAACAAAATATGCACAATAAATCCTAGGATTTCAGGATCTAGGATTTTGCAGAAAGTAAGTTTTGGATTTCTGATTAAGGACGAACGCGCAGCACCCCTACACGTCATAAGAACACCCCATCGGATGGAAGGAGAGGGCCTTTAAACCCTTCTTCGTTCTTATGATCGGACGGCCAAGAGGAACGCCTTAATCAGGAACATGCAATACTACAAAATAGTTTTAGATCTATATCATATATCTCATATACAAATTAGATCTAATCATGGCATATTTTGCATACATCTCATGTATCGAATCATGCATATTTTTCAGATCTAAATTATCTCATAATAATCTAAAAAATTAGATTTAAATTGATCTAATCAAAATAAATTCTAATCTAGATAATTATGTAGAACTATTCTACAACTAGTCTAGACATGCATCAATCATATCTCATATGATATTTAAAATTAAATAATTTTATTTGCTATTTGTTAGATGTTATTATAACCATTATAATATCAAAAAATAGTAAATAAATTAATCTAAAATATGATTTAATCAAATTAAACTAAAAACATGCAAGACTATTCTATAGAACTATTCTATTTTAGAACTAGTCATGCATATTTTCTAATCTTAGATCCACATCATTTAATTTTAATTTTCTCTGATTTCAGATCTGATCACATCTCATGTAACATCTAAAATTAATTATTTTTTAATTAAAATAAATTTAAAAATAGATCTAAATACTTTTAGAACCTTGGCTCTGATATCAGTTGAAGGAAAATCCTGATTTCTCGGACCAAGTTTGTTCAGATCTGATCAGATCAAGAGATATATTTTAATTTTTTTTTTGATCTAAATTAGATTTAAAATATTTTAGATCTAATTCTTATTATTTTAATAATTAAAATAAAATTAGATAAATTAAATTAAATTTAATTTACCTTGAAGTGGGTAATCCTATTACCCGTTGATGATCCTGTAAGTAACGGAAGGTTCTGGATCTAGCCGCGCAAGTGCCTGACCTCTACCGGTATCTACTCAGGCTGGATCTGGAGATCCTCTTCTTCTCTATCACGTCTTCAAAAATTAGATCTGGATCTAATCTAGAGGATCTTCAAAACTCCTTTTGAAGATCAACAGTTATCCTTTGCAGCAGCGCAGCCTTCTAGCTTTCAGTCACCTTTCTCTCATCTGGATCGCACCAACCAAGGTCCAAAACTTCTTTTGGACGTGGAGAGGAGAGGGAGAAGGTGGGTTTGGTGAGGAGGAGGAGAGGAGAAGCAGCCTTTGGGCGTGGAGAATTATGATTTCCAATCTTAATTTGAGTTGGGCGCAGGGTCTTATTTATAGACTAAGCATGATCCAACTCCGCTTCTTCCCAACCAATCACAATTCTTTGTGAAATTAGATTTAAATCTGATTGGTGGAAATAGAGTCCCTTGGATTCCTCCTTAGAGGGTGCCTAAGATCAGTCAAAGTTGGTTCTTAGGAGAACTCTAATTGAAATCCAAAAAGAAGATGGAGTCTCTATCCAACAGGGACTCCTAGGCACCTCCAGCTTGGGCACACGCCAAGGGTGGCGTGCGCCCTCCTCCTTGCCAAGTTCTAGCAGGGGGACAAGCCCCCATCAGCCCTCTAATAGGTGCGTGACACGTGGACAAAAGTCAAAATATCAATGGTCAACATTTGATCAATCAAAAGTCAACTTTTGACCAAAGTCAAAGGACGAGAAATGGCATATGACCAAAAATGGCAGGTAATGTCTTACAAAATAAGACAACCTTTTCTGACTTGGACAAGCTCTAGTCAGACAAAGTGAAGGCCTCTAAATGAGCATAAACTTCTTTGGCTCAGTTAGGACAACTATTTATGATAGTAAAAGAAGAACGTTAGGTTTAATCGAGTGCTAGCACGATTTTCTTGAACTTAATTGAATCTCATTCAGATCAATTAAACTGGATCAATTCAATTGATGATCACTAGACTCAAATTTTTATTTGTGTGATCCAGTTAGATTCAGTTCTATATGGTAATGGGATATGTCATGATCTCTATCATCGACATCATCAAAACTTCTTTTGATGGATTAGAACTCTTCTGATTCGAACAGCTAGAATGATTGATCATCTAAATCATTCTAATTGCTTCCAAAATCCACTAATAACACCTAGCAGTATATGGTGGTAATCCATCAGAGCTGAATCTGAATCTCTTAGTGTAGCTACCTGTGTGATTAAGTTCTTCTATCTTGAGCTCCGATCAGATTAGGATTAAGGTGAACTCGTCAAACCCTAGTCTCTGTCATATGATGTAATCATTCGATTTCAAGTTCAATGTGAAAACCTAAATAGAAACTCTTTCTATTATTTCACTCTGCCATGGCCATGGACTGTTATAGCCAATATACTGGGTTCCATATGGCTAGGAGATCGAGTAATGGTGTAGTCAAACTATAACATCCTCAAGGTGAACTGTCGATGCACTTCAGGTTAGAGAACCAGACACACTACTGCAGCATCGAGTCAGCCATTGACGAGAAGGTAGACTCCCTAATGACTACTCGAGGTGGTCACGCTCAGTGCCCTCGTTCTCTAACGAGTACCTATACTCTCGCTCCAGTGTCTCCACACCGTAGACTCAAGACTCATCTACTAAAGAGAAGCAATTGTACACCAACCTTCCGGATCAATCACCATCCTCATGATGATCCTATGGTTTGGAGCATTTTATGAGTTAATAATGATTATTCATGTCTTAAATTTTCAACTCTTGAAAATATGAATTATCATTACCATTAACTCAAAGGATGTATCACAGACACTAAATACACATATGTGATAGAAAATAATCCATTTTATTGATATTAGTCAAAATTATAATTTTGCCCCTAGAAATGTATTACAAGTGTCAGCCAATTCTGCCTTCTAGGATATATATATCTAACAGGAGGATCCTTGATCAGACCATGACTCGACCCAGGGAGAAACTTCGTATCCATTCCATCAGAAAATCCTAGAGATCAACGATCGTGAACATATCCTAGATCAAAGGCTCCTAGAAATGAGCCGATGAATCAAAGAGCTCCGTCATACTCCCTCCTCACATGATAATGATATTCGCACTGGCCCTCCTTTTTCTCAGAGGATCATGCAGGAACCCATTTCACCAAACTTCAAGCTTCCGTAGTTCAAGAGTTACGATGGAACCACCGATCCGATCGATCATTTGAAGATCTTTCGGATAATGATGTTGCTCCATGGTGTGTCAGATGCTATTTTGTATCAGGCTTTTCCATCCATCCTTAAGGAAGTCGTCAGGAATTGGTACTCAGCACTTAAGTCGGGTACCATCTTTTTTTTTTATCAGATGAGCCATCAGATCGTGACTTACTTCATCAGCAGCCGACGTCTGCGCCGAGGTTCGGATTCTCTAATGAACATCAAGCGGAAGGAGGAAGAATCCATCCAGACTTATGTCATCCAATTTAATACCACTGCATTAGAGGTCCGAAATCTAGACCAATCAATCGCAATGGCCGCACTCAAGGGCAGCCTCCAGAAGAATGATTTGCTATTTTTTTTTGGAGAAGAAGTATCTCAGGGATTTTACCGATCTGCTAGCTCGGGCTGAAGGTTACACCCAAGCTGAAGAGGCCTTCAAGGCTAAGGATGATGAAGCCTTTGGTAAGCGACGAATCGATGATCCAGGTGGGCCCATTGAGGAAAGAAAGCTGAGTGAAGCTCGACCGTGCTTCCGAACTTTCTTTGAGTGCAAGCGAGTCTGAACTCCTTCCCAGGCTCAGAGACAGGGAAGCTCGAATAGAAGGACACGACGGGGTTCTCCCCAACAAAAATTTCACAACTACGCCCCTCTCAATACTCCAAAAATTCTAGTACTGATGGAAATCAGGGAGCAACTACCAAGACTGAAAAGGATGCGCTCTCATCCCAACAAGCGCAATCCTAATAAGTTATGTCTTTATCATCGTGATCATGGTCACGATACTGAGGAGTGTATCCAACTGCAGGATGAGATCGAGAAGCTCATCAGGTGGGGCAGACTAGGTCGATTCCTATGGTGATGGCTTGAAGAGCGAAAAGAATGGTTGAGGGCATTACCGCAGCCTGAGCCACCAAGGGGGGAGGATCAATAAGAGGATCGGCCGCCTCTCGGCATCATCAACATGATCTCGAAAGGACTTCGGCAAAGAGAGGCTGATGGATCCAAGGGATCAGTGAAGAGATGGAGAACTGAAGAATCCATAACCTTCACAAAGGTAGATGCTCTGGGGGTTCATTTTTCGTATAATGATGCGGTTGTAATCTCTTTAAACATTATCGACTATGATGTACACCGTATTTTAGTAGATAATAAAAGCTCGATCGACATATTATTTTATGATATTTTCTTAAAAATATTCTTACTCAATAATCACTTGGAGCCTATGAACTCTCCGTTGATAGGCTTCACTAGCGATGCCGTACCAGTCGAGGGCATAATAACTTTGGCTGTGACTGTAGGGCAACGTCCGAAGCTGACAACAGCATAGGTCAATTTTTTAGTCAGAAGGACTCCATCTGTTTATAATGCTATTCTCGACTGATCTGATTTAAATGCAGTTTGGGCAATGGTATCAACTTATTATTTGAAGATGAAGTTTTCGATGAGTTACGGGATTGGAGAGGTCAGGGGAGATCAAGCTCTGGTAAGGCACTGCTACTCAATTATCCTACATAAAGAAGAATAGTCCGACCCTTATCCTATTGATGGACTGGATGTTCGCGATGATCTTACAAAAGAGCGGGGCCAGCCTATGGAAGACCTCATATCTGTGCCTTTGAACGATGGGAATGCGGAGCACGTTGTACAAATCGGCTCCAACTTGGGGGATGAGGTTTGGGAGCAACTCGTCACCTTTCTCAAAAAGAATGCGGACGTTTTCGTCTGGGCTCCAGCGGATATGCCAAGTATTGATGCCGAAGTTATGAAATATCGACTGACCATTGATCTAAAGTATCAACTGATAAAAGAGAAACTGCATAGCCACACCCTGGAGAGGCAGAAAGCAATTACGAAAGAAGTAGGCAAGCTCCTCAAAGCTGGATTCATCCGAAAAGTCAACTATCCAACCTAAGTCTCAAACGTGATCCTCGTCAAAAAGACAAACAACAAGTGAAGGATGTGTATAGACTTTAAAAAGCTGAACAAAGCCTGTCCAAAGGATAGCTATCCTCTTTCCAAGATTGATCAACTGGTAGATGCAACCTTGGGTCATGAGCTCCTCACCTTCATGGATGCCTTCTCTGGCTATAATCAGATATGGATGGTGTTAGAGGATGAGGAGAAAACTACTTTTGTTACTAATCGTGATCTTTACTGTTATAGGATTATGCCCTTTGGACTTAAGAATGCAGGGGCAATGTACCAATGCCTGATCAACAAAATCTTCAAGAAGTAGATCGGCCGTAATATGAAGGTGTATGTGGATGACATGCTCATCAAATGCTGAGCTTCTATAAACCACCTTGCCGATCTTAAAGAGACCTTCATGCACTCATAAAGCATAAGATGAAGCTGAACCCGACCAAGTGCGCCTTTGGTGTGACCTCTAAAAAATTTTTGGGGTTTATGGTATCGAGGTGCGGAATTAAAGCAAATCCAGAGAAAATTCAAGCCATTCAAGAGATGACCGCTCTAAAGACAATCAAAAAAATTTAGCACTTGACCGAAAAAGTAGCATCCCTAAATCACTTCATCTCGAGATTGGCCGAGCAATGCATGCCCTTCTTTCAAGTTCACAAGCAATCAAAGAATTTCTGCTGGACGACAGAATGCCAATAGACATTTGAGGAGCTCAAAAACTTCCTCGACTCACCTCCACTGCTGGCAAAGCCTGAACCTAAAGAAGAATTATTCTTGTACCTAGCAGACTTTTCGATGGCCTTGACAGCAGTCCTAATCAAGGAGGAAGCGAAGATACAGCGATCGGTCTACTATATAAGTCGAGTCCTAAGGGATGTAGAGATTTGGTATTTTAATCTAGAAAAATTAGCTTACTCTCTTCTAATTACTGCTAGGAGGCTTCGACCTTACTTTCAGGAGCACACTATAACGGTCCTCACGAATCAACCAATAAAGGCAATCCTTCAACGAATGGATGCTTTCAGGAGAATCGCAAAATGGGCAATTGAGCTTATGAAATTCGATATCAATTATCAATCCCAGCCATCGATCAAAGCTCAAATATTAATAGATTTTATAGTAGAGTGTACCATTCTCGATGATGCCAAGTTTGCACAGAATGAGATCGGCGCACTGCTGTCGCAACCAAGCCTCCCTGAAGAGACAGTCGACCTTTCCAAAGATTTTTGGACTCTGTACGTGAATGATGTTAGATATATGTGCCCTAGAAGCCAGAATTGGCTGACACTTATAATACACTTCTAGGGGCAAAATTATAATTTTGACTAAAATCAATAAAATGGGTTATTTTCTATCACATATGTGTATTTAGTGTCTGTGATACATCCTTTGAGTTAATGGTAATGATAATTCATATTTTCAAGAGTTGAAAATTTAAGACATGAATAATCATTATTAACTCATAAAATGCTCCCCACCATAGGATCATCATGAGGATGGTGATTGATCCGGAAGGTTGGTGTACAATCGCTTCTCTTTAGTAGATGAGTCTTGAGTCTACGGTGTGGAGACACCGGAGCGAGAGTATAGGTACTCGTTAGAGAATGAGGGCACTGAGCGTGACCACCTCGAGTAGTCATTAGGAAGTCTACCTTCTCATCAATGACTGACTCGATGCTGCAGTGGTGTGTCTGGTTCTTTGACCTGAGATGCATCGACAGTTCACCTTGAGGGTGTTATAGTTTGACTACACCATTAACTCGATCTCCTAGCCATATGGAATCCTGAGGTGTATGTTGGCTATAGCATGTTCATTGTAGGAACTGGATTGCATCAAGATGGAATCTATCTACCTCGGTGGTAGAGGAGCAGCCCTATGATGATCATGAGAATCAAGTCCAGAAGTCCATGGCCATGGTAGAGTGAAATAATAGAAAGAGTTTCTATTTAGATTTTTCACATCGGACTTGAATCGAATGATTACATCATATGACAGAGACTAGGGTTTGATGAGTTCACCTTAACCCTAATCTGATCGAGGCTCAAGATAGAAGAAAATCACACAGGTAGCTGCACCAAGAGGTTCGCATTCAGCTCTGATGGGTTGCCACCATATACTGCTAGGTGTCACTGGTGGATTTTGGGAGCAATTAGAATGATTTAGATGATCGATCATTCTAGCTGTTCGAATCAGAAGAGTTCTGATCCATCGAAAGGAGTTTCGATGATGTCGATGATAGAGATCATGACATATCCCATTACCATATAGAACTGAACCTAACTGGATCACACAAAAAAAGGTTTGAATCTGGTGATCATCAATTGAACTGATCTAGTTCAATTGATCTGAATGAGATTCAATTAGGTTCAAAAAAATCGTGCTAGCACTCGATTGAACCTAACGTTCTTCTTTTACTATCATAAATAGTTGTCCTGACTGAGCCAAAGGAGTTTGTGCTCAATCAGAGGCCTTCACTTGGTCTGACTGGAGCCTGTCCAAGTCAGAAAAGGGTTGTCTTATTTTGTAAGACAATACCTACCATTTTTGGTCACCTGCCATTTCTCGTTCCTTTGACTTTGGTCAAAAGTTGACCTTTGACTGGTCAAATGTTGACCATTGATACTTTGACTTTCTGTCCACGTGTCATGCACCTATTGGAGAGCTGGTGGGGGCCTGTCCCCCTGCCAGAACCTGGCAAGGAGGAGGGCGCACGCCACCCTTGGCGTGTGCCCAAGCTGGAGGCCTCCAGGAGTCCCTGTTGGATAGGGACTCCATCTCCTTTTTGGATTCCAATTAGAGTTCTCCTAAGAACCAACTTTGACTGATCTTAGGCACCATCTAAGGAGGAATCCAAGGGACTCTATTCCCACCAATCAGATTTAGATCTGATTTCACAAAGGATTATGATTGGTTGGGAAGAAGAGGAGTTGGATCACGCTTAGTCTATAAATAAGACCCTGCGCCCAACTCAAATTGCATTGGAAAAGGAATTGAAAATTCCCACGCCCAAGGCTGCCTCTCCTCTCCTCCTCCATGCCAAAGCATCTTCTCCCTCTCCTCTCCACGTCCAAAAGTGTTTTGGGTTCTTGGTTGGTGCAATCCAGATCGAGAGAAAGGCGACTGAAAGCTAGAAGGCTGCGCTGCTGCAAAGGACAACTGCTGATCTTCGAAAGATATTTTGAAGATCCTCCAGATCAGATCCAGATCTAATTTTTGGAGATGTGATAGAGAAGAAGAGGATCTCCAGATCCAGCCTGAGTGGATATCGGTAGAGGCCAGGCACTTGCATGGCTAGATCCAGAACCTTCCGCTGCTTACAGGATCATCAATGGGTAATAGGATTACCCTACATCAAGGTAAATTAAATTTAATTTAATTTATTTAGATTTTATTTTTATTATTAAAATAATAAGAATTCAGATCTAAAATATCATAGATCTGATTATGGATCAAAAAAAAATTTTTGAAATATATCTCTTGATCCGATCAGATCTGAACGAACCTGGTCCGAAAAATCAGGATTTTCCTTCAACTGGTATCAGAGCCAAGGTTCTAAAAGTATTTAGATCTGATTTTAAATTTATTTTAATTAAAAAATAAGTGATTTTAGATGTCACATGAGATGTGATCAGATCTAAAATCAAAAAAATTAAAATTAAATGATTTGGATCTAAGATTAGAAAATATGCATGACTAGTTCTAAAATAGAATAGTTCTATAGAATAGTCTTGCATGTTTTTAATTTAATTTGATTAAATCATATTTTAGATCTATTTATTTACTATTTTTTGATATTATAATTATTATAATAACATCTAAAAAATAGCAAATAAAAATTATTTAATTTTAAATATCATATGAGATATGATTGATGCATGTCTAGACTAGTTGTAGAATAGTTCTACATAAGTTGTCTAGATTAGAAGTTTATTTTGATTAAGATCAATTTAAATCTAATTTTTTAGATTATTATGAGATAATTTAGATCTAAAAATATGCATGATTCGATACATGAGATGTATGCAAAATATGCCATGATTAGATCTAATTTGTATATGAGATATATGATATAGATCTAAAACTATTTTGTAGTATTACATGTTCCTGATTAAGGCGTTCCTCTTGGCCGTCCGTCATAAGAATGAAGAAGGGTTTAAAGGCCCTCTCCTTCCCATTCGATGGGGTGTTCTTATGATGTGTAGGGGTGCTGCGTGTTCGTCCTTAATCAGAAACCCAAAACTTACTTTCTGCAAAATCCTAGATCCTGAAACCCTAGGATTTATTGTGCATATTTTGTTTATGAACCCTACTTAATTAAGAATTAAGATTATGAAATATTAATTAGGTCTAAAATTGAGAATTTTCAGATCTAAGACATATTCATAATACTGGGTTCGGGCTTGGGTAGCTCAATTAGGTCTAAGCGGTTGATCAAACCGAATCAAGAGTTGGTTAGATGGGATCAACAATGCTTAAATTGACCAGCCTAATAGGATTAAGTCTGGGTCAAGATCGAGTCACGATCAAGCAAGACCTAATTAGGCTCAGAGGTTAGAGTCTGGATTGTAGGCTAACCCAATTGGTTCTGACTCAATAATTTGGTGTCTAAGGTAAGTTTGGCACATACGACCGACTGATTTTTAATTGGAAGCTACTCGACCTGAATGCATTCTTGTACGAGTTAATGGCATATTCCCTTCCACCGGATCTCACTTACCTGGCCATATCTGTTGACACAGTTCTGATTTGAGGTGGTCAATAATCCGAGCTAACCCATGCCACTAGGTTAGTCATAATTGTTATGACTATGACAAGTCTAGTTTAATGAGACCTGAATCAATTCTCCCTAAGAAAAGATTAAGTCTGAGGTCTTCCACCATTGTAGATGTGCGGGCCCTTTTCCGGGGTTGATTGTTCTCGGCTGGATACAGTGGCTCAGTTGCACCGAGAAGATGCAACCATGTCTATTAGGCATTGGATGCTATGGGCTGGAGGATGAGTTGGGCTCAATATTTTGGATACGGTGAGAGACTCAATTAGGAATCCAGTCTATGCAAATGGTGGGTCTGACTTAACTAAGGAGTGGATCAATATTTCGGATACGGTGAGATTCATGAATTAGAGATCAAGTTTGGGTGCACCATGATTAGAGAATCATTGAACAAGAGTTGTTCACTCATTGGCTAACCCATCACCAATAACTGTTAGGTGAGGTGATGAGTCAGTTGGTGAGACCGCACCACCCACTAGAAATCATTAATCATGGAGATTTTTCGCATCTCTACAGAGGGAGTGTAGGGATCCGAGAAAATAGTGGGAGCTAATTTATTTAAAAATAAAATTTTCCTAAATAAATTGGTCAAGTCAATAATTACAGTATCTAACTAGAATCTTTGACTCTCTACAGAAAAATGTCTGCGTCCAACCCATTAGCACGTATCCTGGACACACATAGACTGATCGGACCCAATTATAAAGATTGGCTCAGGAACTACAAAATTATTTTGGGTTTCGAGAAGTTAACCCATGTATTGGACCAGGACCCTCCCACCTTACCAGCCCGTCCATCCACTGAACAGAGAGCGTCTCTGGAAAAAATGGATAGACGAAGATAATAAGGCCAGATATTACATGTTGGGCTCGATGTCTGATGAGCTCCAGCGCCAACATGAAGATATCGGGACTGCTCGCCAAATGTTGGCTCACCTGCAGGAGATGTTTGGTGAACAGAGTCGCGCAGCCAAGTATCAAGTCACGAAATGACTTTTTAAGGCTAAGATGCGTGATGGGCAGTCAGTCCAAGATCACTGTCTGATGATGATCAAGGACATGGAAGAGCTTGAGAAGCTCGGTGTGAAGTTAGACTTGGATCTGCAGAACGATATTATTCTGCAATCCTTGACTGATGCATATGGGCAATTCATCATGAATTACCACATGCATAAACTTCAAAATTCCTTGGCCGAATTAATGAATATGCTGGTTCACCGCTGAGCTTTCTATGAAAGGTTCTAAAGGCTCAGTTCTTGCTATGGAACGGACTTCTTCCAAAAGAAAGTCTTATGGAAAGAAAAAGAAGTCTGCGAAAAAGCAAGAAGGTGGAAGGAGCAAAGAAGAAGAAGGCAGAACCGAAGAAAAAGGCCGATGCCAAAGGAAAGTGTTTCCATTGCAACAGCGACGGCCATTGGAAGCGGAACTGCCCTACTTACCTGGCCACCCTGAAGAACAAGAAGGAAGGTCCTTCTGGAGGTATGCTCGTTATTGAGTCTAACCTTACGGTTTCTTCTGCATCCAGTTGGGTGCTTGACTCTGGTTCTAGTGCTCATCTGTGCACTTTCATGCAGGGTCTTGAGGATAGCAGGAGGCTGAGGGATGGAGACATGATCCTACGCATCGGTAATGGAGCAAGAGTTGCTGCAGTAGCCGTGGGAACATACCCTCTTCGATTACCATCTGGTTTAGACTTAGTTTTGAAAGACTGTTATTATGTGCCTGCAGCTAGCAGGAATTTGATTTCTGTTTCATGCTTAGCACAAGAAGGCTATGTGATTACCTTCTTTAAGGACCATTGTAACATTCTTTATGAAAGAAATAAAATTGCAAATGGTTTTCTTATTAATGGTCTTTATCAGCTACATATTGATGTACCTGTTCTAACTATCGAGCAAAACGTGAATGCCAAACGACCTAGGGATAGTCCAAACGACAGATATCTATGGCACCTGAGATTAGGTCATATAGCAGAAGATAGGATCAACAAATTGGAGAAAAATGGGCTATTGAGTCCATTGACTTTCGAGTCATATCCAACTTGTGAATCCTGCCTTCAAGGCAAAATGACTAAACTCCCTTTTGTTAGGACATGGGGAAAGGGCCACAGATCTCCTTGCCCTAGTACATACTGATGTGTGCGGCCCATTTGATGTGCCGGCTAGAGGCAATTTTGTCTACTTCATTACCTTTACCGATGATCTGTCTAGGTATGGGTATGTGTATCTTATGAGACACAAGTCTGAAGCTTTTGAAAAGTTCAAAGAATTCAGACATGAAGTAGAAAAATAAACTGGAAAACCCATTAAGGTTCTTCGATCAGATCGAGGAGGTGAATACCTTAGCCAAAAATTCCTAGACTATCTCAAGGAAAAATGGCATAGTCTCTCAATGGACTCCACCAGGAACACCTCAACTCAACGGGGTTTCAGAATGGAGAAATCGGACTCTATTGGATATGGTTCGATCCATGATGAGCTTCACAGACCTCCCTGATTTTCTTTGGGGACACTCATTGTTAACTTCAATTTATCTACTGAATAGGGTTCCCTCTAAAACCGTTCCTACCACACCGTATGAGATATGGCACGGTAAGAAACCAAGTCTGAGTCATCTCAGAATTTGGGGTTGTCCGGCTCATGTCAAAAGACAACAAGCGGACAAGTTAGAGTTTAGGTCCTTTAGAGCTCGATTCATAGGATATCCTAAAGAGTCATTAGGATACTATTTCTACATTCTAGAAGACCACAATGTGATTGTGAGTCGACATGCCATCTTTCTTGAAAAATAGTTTATTCAAGATAGCGGCATTGGAAAGCAGATTAAGCTTGATGAGAAAGTCTCACAAGTACAACGAGCTAAGGACCAATTGGAACCAAATCAGGTTGAGCCAATAAGAACACTACCTCCTCCACCTCATAGATCGGAAAGAGTTTTCCCATCCCCTGAAAGATACTTAGGTATTATTTCAGAGGAAAGTAGAGGAAATATGTTCCTCGTAGGTAATGGTGCTCATGGTGATGATCCCAAAACCTACAACGAGGCGATATCAGATATCGACTCCGAGAAATGGCTAGAGGCAATGCAGTCAGAAATTGACTCGATGCACTCAAACCAAGTCTGGACCTTGGTAGATCCACCAGAAGGTATAGTACCTATTGGGTGTAAATGGATCTTCAAGAGAAAGATTGGTGCAGATGGGAAATGTGGAGACATTCAAGGCTAGACTAGTGGCAAAAGGTTATAGTCAACGCGAAGGCATTGACTATCAGGATACCTTTTCTCCAGTGGCTATGCTAAAATCCATCCGCACATTGCTTGCCGTTGCAGCCTATTTCGATTATGAAATATGGCAAATGGACGTGAAAATGGCATTCTTAAATGGATATCTTGAGGAAGATATCTATATGGAACAGCCGCTAGGTTTCACATCCAGTGATACTGATCACAAGGTTTGCAAGCTGCAAAGGTCCATATATGGACTTAAGCAAGCATCTCGGAGCTGGAACACTCGTTTCAATGATGTGATCAAAAAGTTTGGTTTCATCAAAAATGAAGAGGAACCATGTGTTTTCAAAAAGGTCAGTGGGAGCGCTGTTGTCTTCCTCGTATTGTACGTGGATGACATCCTCCTTATTGGGAATGATATTCCCATGTTGACAACAGTCAAATTATGGTTGTCCAAGGAATTCTCCATGAAAGACCTAGGTGAAGCATCCTTTATTCTAGGAATTAAGGTCTATAGGGATAGACCGAATAGGATGCTAGGACTTTCACAGAAGATGTACATAGAGGAAGTACTAAAGAGGTTTAGTATGGAAAACTCTAAGAGGGGATTAATACCCTTCAGACATGGTATTCATCTTTCCAAGAAGATGTGCCCTAGCACACCTGAGGAAATAGAACGCATGAGCAAGATCCCTTATGCTTCTGCAATAGGGAGCCTCATGTATGCCATGCTATGTACACGACCTGATATAGCCCATGCTGTGAGTGTCACAAGCAGATATCAGTCAAATCCAGGTGAAGAACACTGGACTTCTGTGAAATGTATCCTTAAGTACTTGAGAAGAACTAAGGATATGATGTTGGTCTTTGGTAACGGAGAACTCCAAGTCCAGGGATACACAGACTCGGATTTCATGTCCGATATAGATGATCGAAAGTCGACATCTGGGAGTCTGTTTGTGTGCAATGGTGGTGCTGTCAGCTGGAAGAGTTCCAAGCAAACTGTGATAGCAGATTCCACCATGGAAGCAGAATATATCGCTGCATCAGAGGCTGCGAAGGAAGCATTCTGGTACAAGAAGTTTGCTGCAGAAATTGGAGTAATGCCATCAGATGCCATTCCTCTATACTGCGACAACAATGGCGCCATAGCCCTTGCTAAGGAGCCGAGGTCTCACCAGAAATCCAAGCACATTGAGCGGCGATACCACCTCATCCGCGATTACCTTGAGAAAGGTTACGTCGAGGTCAAGAGAGTCAACTCCACAGATAATGTGGCAGACCCACTTACAAAGCCGTTGGGCCAGCAGAAGATCGAAGCCCACCTTGAGAAGATGGGACTTAGACTTGTAGCCAATTGGCTTTAGGACAAGTGGGAGATTGTTAGATATATGTGCCCTAGAAGCCAGAATTGGCTGACACTTGTAATACACTTCTAGGGGCAAAATTATAATTTTGACTAAATCAATAAAATGGGTTATTTTCTATCACATATGTGTATTTAGTGTCTGTGATACATCCTTTGAGTTAATGGTAATGATAATTCATATTTTCAAGAGTTGAAAATTTAAGACATGAATAATCATTATTAACTCATAAAATGCTCCCGACCATAGGATCATCACGAGGATGGTGATTGATCCGGAAGGTTGGTGTACAATCGCTTCTCTTTAGTAGATGAGTCTTGAGTCTACGGTGTGGAGACACCGGAGCGAGAGTACAGGTACTCGTTAGAGAACGAGGGCACTGAGCGTGACCACCTCGAGTAGTCATTAGGAAGTCTACCTTCTCGTCAATGACTGACTCGATGCTGCAGTAGTGTGTCTGGTTCTTTGACCTGAGATGCATCGGCAGTTCACCTTGAGGGTGTTATAGTTTGACTACACCATTACTCGGTCTCCTAGCCATATGGAACCCTGAGGTGTATGTTGGCTATAGCATGTTCATTGTAGGAACTGGATTGCATCAAGATGGAATCTATCTACCTCGGTGGTAGAGGAGCAGCCCTATGATGATCATGAGAATCAAGTCCAGAAGCCCATGGCCATGGCAGAGTGAAATAATAGAAAGAGTTTCTATTTAGATTTTCACATTCGGACTTGAATCGAATGATTACATCATATGACAGAGACTAGGGTTTGACGAGTTCACCTTAACCCTAATCTGATCGGGGCTCAAGATAGAAGAACTTAATCACACAGGTAGCTGCACCAAGAGGTTCGCATTCAGCTCTGATGGGTTGCCACCATATACTGCTAGGTGTCACTGGTGGATTTTGGGAGCAATTAGAATGATTTAGATGATCGATCATTCTAGCTGTTCGAATCAGAAGAGTTCTGATCCATCGAAAGGAGTTTCGATGATGTCGATGATAGAGATCATGACATATCCCATTACCATACAGAACTGAACCTAACTGGGTCACACAAACAAGGGTTTGAATCTGGTGATCATCAATTGAACTGATCTAGTTCAATTGATCTGAATGAGATTCAATTAGGTTCAAGGAAAATCGTGCTAGCACTCGATTGAACCTAACGTTCTTCTTTTACTATCATAAATAGTTGTCCTTACTGAGTCAAAGGAGTTTGTGCTCAATCAGAGGCCTTCACTTGATCTGATTGGAGCCTGTCCAGGTCAGAAAAGGATTGTCTTATTTTGTAAGATCAATACCTGCCATTTTTGGTCACCTACCATTTCTCGTCCTTTGACTTTGGTCAAAAGTTGATCTTTGACTGGTCAAATGTTGACCATTGATACTTTGACTTTTGTCCATGTGTCATGCACCTATTGGAGAGCTGGTGGGAGGCTGTCCCCCTGCCAGAACCTGGTAAGAAGGAGGGCGCACACCACCCTTGGCGTGAGCCCAAGCTAGAGGCGCCTAAGAGTCCCTGTTGGATAGGGACTCCATCTTAGGTGCCATCTAAGGAGGAATCCAAGGGACTCTATTCTCACCAATCAGATTTAGATCTAATTTTATAAAGGGTTGTGATTGGTTGGGAAGAAGAGGAGTTGGATCATGCTTAGTCTATAAATAAAGACCCTGCGCCCAACTCAAATTGCATTGAAAAAGGAATTGAAAATTCCCATGCCCAAAGCTGCCTCTCCTCTCCTCCATGCCAAAGCATCTTCTCCCTCTCCTCTCCACGTCCAAAAGTATTTTGGGTTCTTGGTTGGTGCAATCCAGATGAGAGAAAGGTAACTGAAAGCTAGAAGGCTGCGCTGCTGCAAAGGACAACTGGTGATCTTCGAGAGATATTTTGAAGATCCTCCAGATTAGATCCAGATCTAATTTTTGGAGACATGATAGAAAAGAAGAGGATCTCTAGATCCAATTCGAGTGGATATCGGTAGAGGTTAGGCACTTACGTGGCTAGATCCAGAACCTTCCGCTGCTTACAGGATCATCAATGGATAATAGGATTATCCTATATCAAGATAAATTAAATTTAATTTAATTTATTTAGATTTTATTTTTATTATTAGAATAATAAGGATCAGATCTGAAATATCCTAGATCTAATTAGGATCAAAAAAAAATTTAAAATATATCTCTTAATCCGATCAGATCTGAACGAATCTAATCCAAAAAATCAGGATTTTTCTTCAAATGGTTCATCGAACTCTGCTGGAGCGGGTGCGGGGTTGGTCATAGTCAGCCCTGAGGGAGTCATCGTCGAGTATGCGCTATGCTTCGAATTTTCTATGACTAATAATGGGGTCAAGTATGAAGCGCTGATCGTTGGATTAAAAATTGCAAGAAAATTAAAAGTAGATCAGCTTCAAGTCTACAGCGATTTTCAATTAGTGGTCAGTCAAGTTAGTGGTAGCTATGAAGCATGAGAGAAAAGTATAATAAAATATCTTGAGAAAGTAAAGGACTTGACTTTGATCTTTAGCTGTTTCAGCATTCGATAGATTTTGAGGGCAGAAAATATAAGAACCGACCTCCTCTCTAAGTTGGCCACTTCAGCTCCAGCCGAACTGCCCAAAGAAGTATTTTTTAAGACCCTAAAGTGCCCTAGCCCAGAGGAATCACAGGACGTTTTGCAGATAGAACTCGAACCAAGCTAGATCGACCAGTTGGTTGCTTATCTCAAGGAGGGAGTCCTTCCTCATGATCCAAAGAAGCTCAAAAACTCAGGAATCAAGCCTCCCAGTATATTTTATACGAGGGCAGATTGTATAAGAGGTCGTATTCGCTACCACTGCTGAGATGTCTCCGACCTTCAGAAGTCAACTTTACATTATGGAAAGTGCATGAGGAAATCTGTGAAAGTCATGTAGGAGCTAGGTCCCTATCGCAAAAGCCACTTCGGTAAGGATACTATTGGCCGACCTTATACCATGATTCTATGGAGTACGTCAGAAAATATGACAGCTGTAGAAGAATACGAGCATACAAAGACGGTCGGCCTTTGAGCTTACTCCGCTAAGCGCACCTTGATCATTTGCGCAGTGAAAAATGGACATACTTGGCTCTTTTCCAACGGCATCAGGGCAACGAAAGTTCCTCCTGATCGCGATCGACTACTTCACCAAATGGATCAAAGCCGAACCTTTAGCCAAAATTACTGAGGTCAAGGTATAAGACTTCATCTAGAAGTCAATAGTCTGCCGATTCGGTCTATCTCGAACCCTCATAATCGATAACAGACGATAATTCGTCGGGACGAGATTCGTCGAATTCTGCAAAGACCTAAACATCTTCCATTAATTCACATCGATAGCTCACCCACAAGCAAATGAAGAAGCTGAAGTGATCAGTCGAAGTCTACTGCAAGGCATCAAGATAAGGCTCGATAAAGCAAAGAAGGTCTGGGTGGACGAACTCTACCACGCTCTTTGAGCATACCGAACTACTCAAATGCTACCATTGGGGAAACACCATTCGCCTTGGCCTTTGGAATATAGGCAGTCATCCCAATTGAACTTAAGCTCCCATCAGCATAGGTCGTGGCCTTCAATGAGCAGCATAACCTACAGGACCTCAAAGTCAATCTCGATCTGCTGAAAGAAAAAAGAAAGAAAGCCTAGATTTGGATGGCGGCCTACAGACAAAAGGTGGTCCGATACTATAATTTCAGAGTCAGAAGTAAAACATTCAGAGTGGGAGACTTAGTGCTTCGATAAGTCGCCATCTCTCAGTCTCAGAGCCAGGAGAAGCTTGTCCTAAATTGAGAAGGTCCATATGAAGTGGTGGAGGTCGTCCGATCTAGAACTTATCATGTGAAGAAGCTCAGAGGAATAACACTCTCACGATCTTGGAACTCAGAAAATCTGAGGATGTACTACCAATAATTTTTCTGCAATAAAACTTCTTCATTTCAACAATATTATTTCTTGGTACAAAAGTTATGTGATGACAGAAAAGAAGCAATTAGAAGTGGCCATATTAAGAAAAGGAGGAGGACCTCGTCCTAACATGAGCAAAGTTGAAAGCTTCGTTCATTTTAGATGAGATGGAAGAAGAGGCCCTGACAACGATCCTTATGTACCCCCACAGCCCATTTGGAACAGGAGGAAGACCTCATCCTAATGTAAGCAAAGTCGAAGATCTCATTCATTTTAGACGAGATGGAGGAAGAAGCCCTGATAACGGCCCTTATGTACCCCCACAACTCGTTAGGAACAGGAGGAAGACTTCATCCTAACGTGAGCAAAGTCGAAGGCCTCGTTCATTTTATACAAGACGGGAGAAGAGGACCTAACAACGATCCTTATGTGCCTTCATAGCCCATTAGGAATAGGAGGACCTCATCATAACGTGAGCAAAGTCGAAGGCCTCGTTCATTTTAGACGAGATGGAGGGAGAGGCCCTGACAACGGTCCTTATGTACTCCCACAGTCCGTTAGAAATAGGAGGAGGACCTCATCCTAACATGAGCAAAGTCGAAGGCTTCGTTCATCTTAGATGGGATGAGAGAAAAGGCTCCGACGATGGCCCCATTATGCTTAACAATAACTGGAGATAAGATCTCTCTCGAATTTCAACCTGAACTAGTGCAGAGCCCTAAAGAGGACTTCAGTTGTCGACCTTTTCGTACTTCTTTCCTTCGAGTTTTGAACTCGAAAGTAGGAAAACTATTATTAGGGATAAACCCTGCTTCCATCGAAGTCCAGCCTGGTGCTTAGCCTAATGCAGCTGGTAATCATGGAAGAGCTTCAATCAAGAATTCTCTCTCCAACAGTCGAATCTCATCCGATCTCCTCCAGTGGCCGAACTCATTCAATGATCGAACTCCTTCAACTGAACTCCAAACTCAATCAAACTCCTCAGCGGTCGAGCCCCAGCCAAACTTTTCCAACGGTCGAACTCCTTTAGGACTCCTCCAGCAGTCGGACTTCTATGGGAGTCGAACTTCTTTTGGATTCCTCTTTCAGTCAGACTTCTATGAGAGCTGAACTCTTTCTAGACTCCTCCAACAGTCGGACTTCTACGAAAACTGAACTTCTTCTGGATTCCACCTTCAGTCGAGCTTCTACGAGAGCCGAGCTTCTTCTGGATTCCTCCTTCAGTCGGACTTCTACGGAAGCCGAACTCCTTCCAGACTCCTTCAGCAGTCGAGCTTCTATGGAATCCAAACTCCTTCCGAATTCCTCCTTCAGTCAGACTTTTATGGGAGCCAAACTCCTTCTAAATTCCTCCTTCAGTCCGGCTTCAATGGGAGCTGAACTCCTTCCGGACTCCTCTAGCAGTCGGGCTTCTATGAGAGCCGAACTCCTTCCGGACTCCTCCAGCAATCGAGCTTCTATGGGAGCCAAACTTCTTCTACATTTCTCCTTCAATCGAACTTCTACAGGAGTCGAACTTCTTTCGAATTCCTCCTTCAGTCAGACTTCTACGGAAGCTGAACTCCTTCCGGACTCCTCTAGCAGTCGGATTTCTCTAGGAGCCGAACTCCTTCCGAATTCTTCCTTCAATCGGATTTCTTCAGGAGCCGAACTCCTTTCGGACTCCTCCAGCAATCAAATTTCTCCAGGAGCCAAACTCCTTCTGGATTTCTTCTTCAATCAAATTCCTACAGGAGTCAAACTTCTTTCGAACTTTTCTTTCGGATGAATTCCTATAGGCGATCCCATTACTGAACGATTACAATTATCATTTATCAGAACAGTTATGATTGTCATTTATCAGGATGATTACAATTGTCATTTATCAGGATGATTATGATTGGCATTTATCAGGATGGTTACGACGGTCATTTATCAGGACAGTTACAACAAGCTCCATCTATAAAAAGAGATCCTCCAGATACATTTTCTCTAAGCTCTCTTTTTCTTTTCAAAACTCTACCGAACTTCTCTCTGAGCACTCCATTTCTCTTGGCCAGAAGAGCTAACTTGACCGTCAGAGGGTCCTACCGAAGCCACCACCATCGACTCCGGATGGAACTTTATTTTGCAGGTCATCGACGGCGACCTCGTCTTCCTCGACTCTAGCTCGATCCGGCGTCAACCAAATTCTGCACCAACAAAAATAAATCATACTGAATATTATATCAAAAAGTATGGCTACACCTTAGACTTAGTAAAATAAAATTTAGTTCATGGTAACAAGATCAAAAATATCAAATAAAATAAAAAGTATGAAAAAATTAGACTATTTATTCGTTGAAATTGATCGTCTGTTACTTTTGGTGTGGAGAACTTGATAAAGAAGAAAGCCGCTTCATGTACCAATCTTCGGAAGAAGAAAAGAAGAAGAAAAAAAAATAACAAAAATAAAAGCTCTTTCTCTTCTCTCCCTAAATCCTCTCTCTGTTTCTTCCTATTTTCTTTTTATTTTCAACTCTCTGTTTCCTATTCCTCAAGCTCTCTATATAGGTTCTCTACTTCAGTTCTCTGCTTTTTAATTGACAGCGGGCTTTTTATAGCCTTCTAAGGAAGATTTCTAGAAGGAATCTCCTTAAAACTAGGTTTTAGACTCCTTAAACAAGTCAAATAAAGCCCTGGATAATTCTGTCCGTTAGATCAGCATCCAATGCATTAAAAACTACTCTAAAACCCTTTATAAAACTCAGTTACAGTCGGATCTAACAACAGCCATCCGATCATCTTGATGATGAAATCTAGACCATCGAATCTTACCCAAAGAAGCTCCTATAGCTTAGTTAAAATCGATAATACGTCTCCACCATTGGATCTCAACCGAGAGCCGCATCTGCCATCCGTCAGCTCATAGAAGTTGACCATTCGATCAAAACCCAGCTGTCAACAGCCATTGGATCACATCTAATTTTCAGAATGCCCTTTGTAGACCGTGCACGAGCCCGACGTTGCATAGACCGCCGCTTCCTTCAGCCAATCAGGATGTGCCGCTCTATGTAAAATTTTTGGAATGCCCTCGTCCTGATTATTGTAGCAGTCCACCGTGCACCATGATTTTTTCTAATGTCAGCGCAACGTCAGCGGGGCGTCAGTGGGCCGGTTTAGTTTTGAGGTCAGGCTAGTCTGGTTCTGAGCCGGTTCAGTCTTGACCAACCGACAATATATATATTTTATTATTTTTTTAAATTTGATTTTGGACTCGTTTGTAGTTCGTTTTGCTTGAAACTTATTTCATCTGAATCAGAAAAATAAGATCTTCATATTGGTGGCCTTCTTTACTGCATAAGATTAATAAAAATATCATTTTTTTAAAAATAAATTAATTTATTTTTATAATTTAATACTTTTATTAGTGTATTTTTATCACTTATCACACCCTCCAACTTAGTCATTGCTAGTCCCTTAGCAATTCTTTATTTAATATCATGTTTCAATAAAATCATCTATCACAAAAATAAAGCTAGGATTAAAGATCAAAAAGTTTAGAAAGTACTACTAACAAGCATTGAGCTTCAGAAGCAAATTTCATGGTCAATATAATTAAAAACTTTCTTAGAGTATATCAAAAATCTTCAACACTTGTATTTGTGATGACTAACTTAGCATTTTGATGTTAATTTAAAGGACAAAAATATCATCTCTAATCACCTATTTTAGTTAATTTTCTATATATTCTCAATTTTAAGCTCATGAATTAAGGTAGCTTTCACACTGCCTCATTTTTTTTTAAATCTATGTTGAGCATCCTAGCCTTTCCTCTATCATTTTATATGAATCTCCATACTTGACCTAGGTGCAGAGATCCAGTTACTAAGCTTTGGATAGTCTACATATACTCTATCTTTTGCACTTTATTTTTAGATAGGTGGCTCTTTTCTTAAATTTAAATTTTTTTGATTAGAATGTATATTAATTATTAATTTTTAGTGATAATTGAATCCTCAATTGGCCTTATAATCAATATCTACTTTGCCTTGTTAGTGTGCATGTACAATTATAAGTGCTAATAGTCTTTAGATAACTAAGTAAGCTGCTAAAAGTCTGACCAACTAATCTACTTTTTTAAATCGTTACATTCATTAACAAATACTTCTAACTTTTATTACTTTTTCAGTCTATCTTGCTCAAAATTTTCTTCTTAACACATGATTTAAAAAGTTTTTTTTTTTCAAAATTTATTTTTCTACCTCCAACTTATTCTACATTATCTCAATGGAGAAAAAAAAATAAAGAATGTAATAAAGAACAGGAAGGAATACACCTAATTTGGTTCAGTCTGATTTTTTGAAGCTTTGAAATTTGGCTTGAGTTTTCATTGATTTTTCTCTACAAAATTAAAAATATACACCAAAGCAGTAAAAGAGCAACAATAAATTACTAAAAAATAAAAAAAAAAATTATCAAAACTAAAAAGAAAAGATACAACCTATCTAGTAGTTCTGATTTATAGTCTTCAACTTGACTTTCTTTGAGTTCTGAGCCGAATCAATCTGATGCCACTTCAATCGAAATACTTTCATATTTAATCGAACCCTCTTTCAATTGGACATTGTTAGCTTTCATAGTCTTAAATCTATTTTCTATAGAATTCTCATATACTGAATTATCAATAATATCAATTAGAAAATAAGTTTGATTATCATCAGAATGTTTAATAGTTTTAAAAATATTAAAAGTAACTTATTCGTCTTGGACTCTAAGAATTAATTTTTTTTGTTAAACATCTATTAAAGCTCCTCCAGTAGCTAAAAAGGGTCTCCCTAAGATAAGGGGTACATCATAATCTTCTTCTATATCAAGAATAATAAAATCAATAGAAAAAATAAACTTATTTATCTTTACCAATACATCCTCCACTATACCTTTTGGATATTTGATAGATCCGTTGGCTAATTAAATAATAATAGTGGTAGGCTTCGGTTCTCCTAGACCCAGCTTTCTGAAAATAAAAAAGGACATGAGATTAATACTTGCTCCTAAATCACATAAAACTTTATCAAAACTACAATCACCAATAATACAAGGAATAGTAAAACTTTCTGATTCTTTTAGCTTTTATGGTAATTTATTTTAAAGTATTGCTGAGCATTCTTCATTCAAATTTATTCTCTCATGCTCCTTCAGCTTTTTTTTATTTGTTAGAATTTCTTTAAAAAACTTGGCATACCTAGGCATTTAAGTGATAGCATCTATAAAAGAAATATTAATATATAAATTTTTTAAAATTTTAAAAAGTTAGAAAATTTTTTATTTGGATGTTGTATTTGTCTCTCTGGGAATGGTAGTGGCAGCATATAGGGCTTCACATTTGGATTGGCAAACTTTATTTTTAGAGACCATCCATCTGCTGGTTGTTTTGGTGACTGATGAATTTTAATTGATGGTTCCTTATTTATAGTTGGCTCTTCAATCTCTTTCTTCTAATGTGGATCTTCTAGCTTTTTACCACTTCTTAGAGTGATAGCATTGACTTGCTCCCTTGGATTGGTCTCCGTGTTGCTAGGCAAGGATCCCTGAGGTCTCTCAAAAATTATCTTAGCCATTTGATATATTTGTATCTCCAAGTTTCGAATTACTGCTGCTTGGTCCTGCCTAAGCTTGGCTTCCAAATTTTTTATAGTTGCTTCTTAGTTTTGCATGAATTTGACCATAAGCTCCTCCATGTTGGACTTCTTTTCAAGTGCTTGAAATCTCGAGGATGGCTGTTGTGCTGTATTTTGATTGCTCCATGAGAAATTTGGATGCTGCCTCCACTCTTGATTGTGTGTGTTGGAGTAGAAATTATTTTATTGCAGTCTGAAAAAATTACCAATATAATTAGTTGTATCAGTAGCTTTAGCAAAAGGATTACCTGTCTGGCAGTTGCTCGTATAGTGTCCTCCTCCACTCAGGTCACAAGTAATGCTCTGAACATTCATAGCTGTTCCCTTCAAGTTGTTGACTTCGGCTCTAAGGGCTGCAATTTCAGCTAGTAAGATTGGCACGCAATCTACTCCCTGCACAGCTGCTGGTCTTCTCGGCATCATGCATTCTGTTTGCCACTGATAGCTATTTGATGTCATCTCATCGATCAGATCAAAGGCTTTGTTGGGGATAAACCCCACTTCCGTCGAAGTTCAGCCTGATGCTTAGCCTAATGCAATCGATAATCATGAAAGAGCTTCGATAAAAAATTCTCCTCCAGCTGTCAAGCCTTAGCCGAACTCCTTCGACCGACCGAACTCCTCAGCAGTCGAGCCCCAGTCGAACCTCTCTCGAACCCCCCAATGGTCGAATTTCTGTCAAACATTTTCAGGAGCCGAATTCATTCCAGAATTCTTCTTCAGTCGGATTTCTATAGGAGCCAAACTCCTTCGATCGGACTTCTATGGGAGCCAAACTCCTTTCGGATCTCTCCTCCAGTCGGACTCCTATGGGAGCCAAACTTCTTTTGAACTTTTTCTTTAGTCAAACTTCTTCAGGAGCTGAACTTCTTTTGGACTTCTCCTTCAGTCGAATTCCTCCAGTGGATTGCTCTCGGATGATCCCCTCCAAACGAATTCCCTTTAGGAGTCTAAACTCCTCTGAAATTGATATATATCGAAGTCCACCAACCAACACCTACTTTCTCTAATCTACGGCTATTAAATCTCGATGAACGGTCGCCATCAGTCTGCTACAAGCGACGCTATAGGTAGCACCCCCCTCCATGATAGACTCCACCAAACCTTGAGCGGCCCACTATCGAACGATATGGCTATCACTATCAGCCTGATGATACCTTTCTCTCCGTACCGAATTCTACGTGGGCTCGAGTGGTCTGCTACCAGATGGTATGGCCGTCACCATCAATCAAGCTCTGTCTATAAAAAAAAAATCCTCCAGATACATTTTGTCTAAGCTCTCTTCTCCTTCCTAAAACTCTATCGAACTCTTATTTGAGCACTCCATTTTTATTGGCCAGAAGAGCTGACTTAATCATCGAAGGATCCTACCGAAGCCACCACCATCGACTCCATATGGAACTTTATTTTGTAGGTCACCGACGGTGATCTCATCCTTCTTCACTCCAGCTCGTTCCAACATCAACTAGATTCTGCACCAACAGAATTGACGCTAGAAGGAGGGCCTCTATCTCTAAGATACCCTTATTCTTAAAGAAGTGCTCAATCAATCCTACCGACCTTCTTCTCTAAGGTTCATCTCCATCCTCTTCCTCAATCCTAAGAAATGCCTCAAAAGAAGGTGACTACCCAGAGATCTACCACTTCTGCCATCAGATCTAAGCCGGATTCATCCATTCCTGCTCTATCATCGATGCTTCAACCTCCACTTCCACCGACGGCCATGATAGATCCGGAGTAGTTTAACCTACCGATGCAATGGGTTCGAGGCCTCACTAAAATGGTGTAGGCCATGCGGCAGCCCCCGATGACGACTCCATCAGAAAATCCACCATCATGATGTCAAAAATTGGTCCCAAAAAAGAACACTTGGGCTAGCATACCCGTTGCCCCTAGGAAGAAGAAATAGAGAGCAGAGGATCTATGTTTGGATCATGATTCTCCTCTGGAGGAGATCCTCCCCATCTATAGTTGAAAGACATCCAAAATCTACGATCGAGATGACATCCTCAGTCACAAACTATGAAAGATGGATCGATAGATTGAGAAACTCCGCCATGTTATCCTGGCTCGCTATGACGACGTCTACACCAACCTTCCTTTCTCTTTCCGAATTATGCAAGAGCCTATTCCGCTGAACTTTAAGCTTCCTCAATTTGAAAGCTACGATGGAACCTCTGATCCGATCGATCATTTGGAGGCCTTCTAGACCATGATGCTACTCCATGGTGCACCAAACGCTATATTATGCCGAGCTTTTCTATCTACCTTAAAGGGAGCAGCAAGAAACTGGTACTCGATGTTGGAGCCAGATATGATCTTCTCTTTTGACCAGATGAGCCATCAGTTTGTGGCTCACTTCGTCAGCAGCCGACATCCATCTCGAAGTTCAGATTTTTTGATGAATGTCAAGCAAAAAGAGAGAGAATCCATCCAGGCTTATGTCATCCGATTTAATGCTGCTGCATTGGAGGTCCAAAATCTGGACCAGTCTGTTGTAATGGCCGCACTCAAGGGCGGCTTTCAAAAAAATGATTTGCTGTTCTTCCTGGAGAAGAAGTACCTCAGAGACTTTACCGATCTGCTAGCTCGGGTCGAGGGATATGCCCATGTGGAAGAAGCCTTCAAGTTGAATGATAAA
The DNA here is from genome assembly GCA_006176705.1 of Cocos nucifera. Taxonomy (NCBI): domain Eukaryota; kingdom Viridiplantae; phylum Streptophyta; class Magnoliopsida; order Arecales; family Arecaceae; genus Cocos; species Cocos nucifera. The sequence continues at coordinate 110,393 of QRFJ01004900.1, forward strand.
GAAGTTGCAAGAGAGTGGCGGGTGGACGAGTCTAAAAGACCCATCGTCGATGGAGGATCGAGTGAAGTTCGACCGCGCTCATGAACTTTCCTCGAGCGCAAGCAAGCCCGAACTTCTTTTCGAGCTCGTCATCAAGGAAGCCCCGATAGAAGGGCGCGAAGAAGTCCTCCTCCTGGAAGGTTCCGCAACTACGCCCCCCTTAATGCTCCTAAAACTCAAGTTCTTATGGAAATTAAGAATCAGCTATCAAGATCAGAAGAATTACGATCTTCCTCAAACAAGCACGATCAAAGCAAGTACTATCTCTATCATCATGACCACGGCTATGATACTGAGGAATGCATACAGCTCTGAGATGAAATCGAGAAGCTCATCAGGAGAGGCCGGTTGGATCGATTCCTCAGACGCTAGCATGAAGCAAGAGAAGATCGACCAAGGGTGCTACCATAGCCAAAACTACCAATGATAGAGGAACAACAAGAAGGTCGGCTGCCTCCCGACATTATCAATGCTACCTCTAGGGGGCTTGGTACTTCAGCGAGCCATCATCTTTCAGCCTCAAAGCTAAGAGAAGCTTGCTCCAAATTGAGAAGGTCAGCATAAAATAGAGGAGATCGTTCGGCTCAAAACTTATCGCCTAAAGAAACTTGGAGGAACAACGCTCCCACGATCCTAAAATATAGAGAATCTGAGGATGTGCTGTCAGTAATTTTTTTTCAATAAAATTCCTCCATTTCAATATTATTGTTTCTTAGTACAAAAACTATGTGATGACAGGAAAGAAGCAGTTGATAGTGATCGTATCAGGAACAGAAGGAGAACCTCATCCTAACATGAGCAAGTCGAAGTTCTTCAACCTCGACTAGAGATAAGATCTCTTCCGAGCTTCAAAGTCTATGTCAAAAGGAGATAAGATCTTCTTCAACCTCGGCTAGAAATAAGATCTCTTCCGAGCTTCTATGTCAACAGAAGATAAGATCTCCTTCAACCTCGGCTAGAGATAAAATTTCTCTTGAGCTTCAAAGTCTACGTCAACAGAAGATAAAATCTCCTTTAACCTCGGTTAGAGATAAGATCTCTTCTGAGCTTTTACGTCAATAGAAAATAAGATCTCCTTCAACCTCAGCTAGAGATAAGTCTCTTCCGAGCTTCAGAGTCTACATCAACAGGAGATAAGATCTCCTCCAACCTCAGTTAAAGATAAGATCTCTTTCGAGCTTTAAAGTCTATGTCAATAGAAGATAAGATCTTCTCCAGCCTCAGCTAGAGATAAGTTCTCTCCCGAGCTTCTACATCAATAGAAGATAAGATCTTCTTCAACCTCGACTAAAGATAAGATCTCTTCGAGCTTCTACGTCAACAAAAGATAAGATCTCCTTCAACCTCGACTAGAGATAAGATCTCTCTCGAACTTCAAAGTCTATGTCAACAGGAGATAAGATCTCCTTCAACCTCGGCTAGAAATAAGATCTCTTTCGAGCTTCTACGTCAATAAGAGATAAGATCTCCTTCAACCTCGATTAGAGATAAGATCTCTTCCGAGCTTCAAAGTCTATGTCAACAGGAGATAAGATCTCCTTCAACCTCGGCTAGAAAATAAGATCTCTTCCGAGCTTCTACGTCAATAAGAGATAAGATCTCCTTCAACCTCGATTAGAGATAAGATCTCTCCCGAGCTTCAAAGTCTATGTCAATAGGAGATAAGATCTCCTTCAATCTCGGTTAGAGATAAGATCTCTTCCAAGCTTCTACGTCAATAGAAGATAAGATCTCCTTTCCACCTCGACTAGAGATAAGATCTCTCCAGAGCTTCAAAGTCTACTCAATAGGAGATAAGATCTCCTTCAACCTCAGCTAGAGATAAGATCTCTCACGAGCTTTAGAGTCTATGTCAATAGGAGATAAGATCTTCTTCAACCTCGGTTGGAGATAAAATCTCCTTCTAGCTTCTACGTCAATAGAAGATAAGATCTTCCTTCAACCTCGACTATTGGAGATAAGATCTTCCTCGAGCTTCAACTTCAACCTCGATTGGAGATAAGATCACCTCCGAGCGTCTATATGAACAGGAGATAAGATCTCCTTCAACCTCGACTGGAGATAAGATCTTCCTCGAGCTTCAACTTCAACCTCGACTGGAGATAAGATCTCCCTCGAGCGTCTACATGAACAGAAGATAAGATCTCCTTCAACCTTAACTGAAGACAAGATCCCCCCGAGCTTTAATTTCAATGTCAACCTTAGTTGAAAATAAGATCTTCCTCGAGCTTCAACTTGAATTGGTGCAGAGCCCTGAAGAGAATTTTGGCAGTCGCCCTCTTTGTACTTCCTTCCTTCGAATTTCAAACTCAGAAGTGGTGGGGGACTATTATTGGAGATAAATTCCACTCCCATCGAAATCCAATCTGATGCTTAGCCTAATGCAACCGATAATCATGAAAGTGCTTCAATCGAAAATTTTCCTCCAGTGATCAAGCGTTAGCCGAACTCCTTCGACCGGCCAAACTTCTCAACGGCTGAGCCCTAACCAAACTCCTCCATCGATCGAACCCCTCTTGAACTCCTCCAGTGGTCGAATTTCTGTCGAACTTCTTCAAGAGCCAAATTGCTTTCAAAATTCTCCTTCAGTCAGATTTTTATAAGAGCCAAACTCCTTCGGTCGAACTTCTATCGGAGCCGAACTCCTTCCGAATCTCTTCTTCAGTTGGACTCCTATGGAAGCCAAACTCCTTTCAGACTTCTTCTTCGACCGAACTCCTTCAAGAGCCGAACTCCTTTCAGACTTCTCTTTCAGTTGGATTCCTCCAGCGGATTACTTTCGGATGATCCCCTCCAAATGTATTTCCTTTAGGAGTCTAAACTCCTCTAAAATTGATATATGTCGAAGTCCACCAACTAATGCCTGCTTTCTTCGAGCTACAGCTATTAAATCTCGACAAACGATCACCATCAGTCTGCTATAGGTGATGCTACAGACAGCACCCCCCTCCATGACAGACTCCACCAGGCCTCGAGTGGCCCACTATCGAATGATATGGCTGTCACTATCAGTCTGACGATACCTTTTTCTCCATACCAAATTTCATGCGACCTCGAGCGGTCCACTATCAGACGGTATGGCCGTCACCATCAATCAAGCTCCATCTATAAAAAGGGATCCTCCATATATATTTTTTCTAAGCTCTCTTCTCCTTCCTAAAATTCTATCAAACTTTTGCCTAAGCACTCCATTTCTATTGGCCAAAAGAGCTGACTTAATCATCGAAGGATCCTGCCGAAGCCACCACCACGACTCCGAATGAGACTTTATTTTGCAGGTCATCAACAGCGACCTCGTCCTCCTCCGCTGCAACTCATCTCGACATCAACCAAATTCTGCACCAACAAGCTTCTTCCTTCATTTTTTGATTAATGGTTCCTCTTGCTGCTACATCAATCATAGAATGATTAGTAGGAGATAAACCATTATAGAAAGTTTATACCTAAAGCCATTAGGATAATTGATGATGTGGACATCTTCTTAATAGTTTGTTAAAATGCTCCCAAGCCTCATATAGTGTCTCCATGTCCATCTGCACAAAAGAAGTGATATCGTTGCGCATCTTGGCAGTCTTGAAAGATGAAAAGTACTTGGTTAAAAAATTTTGGACTAGGATATCCCAAGTTGTGATAGAACCTGCAGAAAGAGAATGAAGCCAATTTTTAGCTTTGTCCTATGAAGAAAAAGAAAATAACCTTAATCTAATAGCATCATCCGACATCCCATTAATTTTAAAAGTATCACAAAGCTCAAAAAAGTTAAAAATATGGGCATTCAGATCATCATGCATGTGTCCATTGAAATGGATAATTGATTGAATGATCTGGATCATTGTTGATTTTATTTCGAAGTTGTTTGCTCGCACAGACGGTCTCTTGATGCTCGAAGCTGCATCAGCTATAGATGGTGTGATGTAATCGTTTAATGGATGATGTGCCGCTCGAATAGCTTCTTGCCATCCCTCGGTCACCATATCCAATCCTAGATTGATGTCGTTAGGATCTTTAGCTATTATGTTCCTTTCTTGTTGTATTCTTCTGATGGTCCTTTCAATTTCTGGATCTAAAAGTAAGTCACTATGTCCAGTATGTGTCATGCACCGAACAAATCTAGAAATAAAGTAAGAAAAAAATTAAAAATAAAATTCTAAAGTATAGCTAGGATCAAAATTTTAATATTATTTTAGACATAATCCTCGATAACGATGCCAAAAATTAGATGCGTGCTAATCTATAGCTATGGCAAGTACACCAGTCGATCAAGTAATAAAGTAAGTGAGTAGAGTATCACCCCTAGAGGATTCGAAAAGAAGTACTGAAAAGCTCTTTCCTATGCTTTATTTAGAAGATCGATTTATGAGAGTTAATAAAAATAGGATGAAATAAAAAAATAATTAAAAATTATAAAAAAAATAAAGAGTGTATGATTTTTAAGATTTTAAACTTAAGAGCAATAGGTTACTAAGGCAATCGGTTCACCAACTCAATCAATACAATATTCAGGTTATTAAGTTAATTTTATTTCATGTGATGGTGGAGTCTCCTAGATTATTCACTATCTTTTGGTCCAGGCATAGCAAAACTATCAATATTTATTAACTATCCTTTGGTCCATATGTAATTTAAATAAATATCAATACATTAAGTTTTGTGAAACATTCTAATTAAAATACGCTGCATCTAAAGCGCACTAAAATTTTCATATGCATATGAATTCTAAATCGATTCATAATACAAGGTATATAAATCAAAAAGCAATAATATAGACGTACTTAGTCCATATCATCTATATTCATCAGATCAATTAGAAGATGGCTAGTAATCTAAAAGCATTAAGATAAGATCTATATACTCCTCATGAATAAAATTTAAAATTAAAATTAAATCATACTGAATATTATATCAAAAAGAGTGGCTACACCTTAGTCTTAGTAAAATAAAATTTAGTTCATGGTAACAAGATCAAAAATATTAAATAAAATAAAAAGTATGAAGAAATTAGACTGTTTGTTCGTTGAAATTGATCGTCTATTGCTCTTGGTGTGGAAAACTTGATGAAGAAAAAAGTCGCTTCATATACCGATCTTTGGAAGAAGAAAAAAAGAGAAAAAAAAATAAAAATAAAAGCTCTTTCTCTTCTCTCCCTAAACCCTCTCTCTATTTCTCCCTATTTCTTTTTATTTTCAACTCTCTATTTTCCGTTCCTTAGGCTCTCTGTACAGGTTCTTTACTTCAGTTCTCTACTTTTTGATCAACAGCATGCTTTTTATAGCCTTCTGAAGAAGATTTCTAGTAGGAATCCCCTTAAAACTAGGTTTTAGACTCTTTAAACAAGTCAAATAAAGTCCTAAATAATTCTGGCCATTAGATCAGCATCCAATGCATCAAAAACCACTCTAAAACCCTTTATAAAATCCAGTTACAGTCGGATCTAACAACAGCCATCCAATCATCTTAATGATGAAATCTGGACCGACGGATCTCACCCAAAGAAGCTCCTATAGCTTAGTTAAAATCGGTAATGCATCTCCACCATTGGATCTCGATCGGGAGCTGCATCTGTCGTCCATCAGCGCATAGAAGTCGACCGTTCGATCAAAACCCAGCTGTCAGTAGTCGTTGGATCGCACCTAATTTTCAGAATGCCCTTTGTAGACCATGCGCGAGCCTAGCTTTGCGTAGACCGCCGCTTCCTTCAGCCAATCGGGATGTGCCGCTCTGTGTAAAATTCTCGAAATGCCCTCATCCTGGTTACTATAGCGGTCCACCGTGCGTCGCGATTTTTTCTGATGTCAGTGCGACGTCAGCGGGGCATCAACTGGTCGATTTAGTTCTAAGGTCGGGCCATTCTAGTTCTGAGTCGGTTCGGTCTAGACCGATCAACAATCTATATATATATTTATTATTATTTATTATTGTTATTTTTAAAATTTGATTTCAGGCTCATTTGGAGTCTGTTTTGCTTGAAACTTATTTTATCTGAACCAAAAAATAAGATCTTTATATTGGTGGCCTTTTTTCTACATAAAATTAATAAAAATATTAATTTCTTAAAAATAAGTTAATTTATTTTATAATTTAATACTTTTATTAGTATAATTTTATCACTTATCACCTCTTTGGAAGTTGAACGCCATTACTCTATATTGATTAGCTTTAACTTGATCTTCAGCAATCTTAATTGCAATATGAGAAGTAAAAAAACCATTTGGATTCTCTTGTACATATCTTAAGGCTTGGGCACGTCTCGTGTTAAAGTATTTTATAAGATGGTAAAATATTATTTGAACACAAATAATAATAGACACATTTCTAGCTCCTCATAAAATACTATTAAAAATCTCCGACAAATTTATAGTTAAGACACCATAGCACATGCCGGCATTATATGCCAATGTCCATTTTTCTTTTTCTAACTCAGAGAACCAACTCTAAGCCTCTACATTCATTGTCCTGATCTTACTCATGATAAAATCAAACTTTCAAACTTGATAAGTGCTTCCTACTTGCCATACTACTCTTTTAAGCTGTGCATTTTTAAAATGAGTGTTAAAATTACTGCAGACATGTCTTAAATAGTATCGACGATAGGCACGTGGTGGACTCCATCAAATAGAGTCATCTGCAATGGCATTCAATATACCTAGATGTCTATCAGAAATTAGGCATATTCTATTTCTATTTTGTGCGACATATGTTCTGAGTCAAAGAAGAAACCAACTCCAACTAGCTATCGTCTCTTCATCCATAATTGCATATACTAAAGAATAAATTTCTCTCTGCATCAACTCCTATTGCAATTAGCATCTTACCTTTAAACTTTCTATACAAGTGCGTGCCATCAATGCTGATCACAGGATGACAGTGCCTAAAATTCTATATGGATGGTTGGAAAGCCTAGAATACATAATTTAAAATCCGCACACTAAAATTTTCTGTTGAAAAAAATTTCATAAAATAATAGTATCGGAGTTTGCATTTTGGAGTGCAGCCATATAATAGGATAATTTTGCATAAGATGGCTTCCATTCTCCATAAATATCAATCAATGCCTTCTATTTTCCTAACCATGCTTTTCTATATGACACTATGTATTGAAATTGCTCGTTAACGATTGCCACAATAGCTTCAACTTTAATACCTGAATCTTTCTCAACAATATGCCAGACTAGTGTGCCAATCATCCTTCCACTAACATGTTTGTGGTCTCGAGTCAACCTCCCAAACAAACAAGTGTGAGAGCCCTCATATTTGGTGATCTAAAAATATCCATATTTTTTTAACAATGCAGCACGAAGCCTCCAGTTACATTCTTGTTCACTATTTGATGATGCACATCGTATGGACCATAACTTTGAATGTGACTGGACTACATTATATGTCCGATACTTTCAAATATGATAAAGATTGACAGCTCTCTTTAGATCATCTTTGCTCTGAAAAATCAAATCTATAAAAAATTCAATCATCAAAGAGTTTCAAAACTGATATTCATAGTTCAATCTTCGACCAGCACTAATAGCATCATCATGATCTAAATTTAAGTCATTAAAAAATTATGGAGGTTCATGAATCCTAGGTTCAGGTTCTACATTATTATCAGGCTGATCATCCTAATCATCATCTTCATCTTCATCGTTGTTACTGTCTTCATCAAGCCATTCTTCTTCAGTCTCATTCTCATCTGACTCAAAATCTCGGCTATTAGAATTTATTCCAGTGCTGACCCAATCATTATCCCCCATCTGAGTGTCATATCCCGTACTTACTGCTACTTCCACCATAGGAGAAATCATTATAGGAGAAGTCGTCATAGAAAAAGTCACTATAGGAGAAGTCGTCATAAGAGAAGTAACCATAGGAGAAGTCACCTCAACACCAACGGTTCGCACCATAGGACTTAAGAAAAGCGAGGAAGGTCCAGGAGTATTGTCCTCTTAGGTTAAAAGCCCACTAAAGTATCCAACCCTCGATACCATCATTTGAATAATTTTTTCATTAGAAGGTATTTTTTTTTTCAATATATTAGCATTCTAAAAATTTTAAAGAAAATGTTAACATCTCTTGGACATCTTCATCGTCATCAATTGGAACTAAGATATACTTACTTTGCATTAACTGTCCTGATAAATTAGAAAATCTTCACCTCAATTTGATTTCATATTTTTCTCTGTCTATACTAATATCACTGTATAAATGATCCAATAATTTTTGACGTGATAATGATGATGATAATCTAACCATTCGGCTCGTAGGCTGATTGTACTGCATGCCATCTACACCATTTTTTACTATGCCATCATAATACAGTGGTAAACGAATCCGAACACTAACCATTTTCTCAGAAAATCTATGATAATATCAAAATTAAAATATCTAGTATTATTAATTATTTTAATAAAATAGTTTACATAATAAATATATCCTATCACCAACTAATAGGTAAAGTTAGGTCCTATCTCATTTAAGAATTGCATTAATTCTATAGATAATTATAGTAATCAAACGATGTGCAATACGGATCGAAAAAAATTTCGGCAGTATTTTTTCTTAGTTTTTCCACATGAAAGGAGAACGAAAGAAAAATACTGTCCAAAATTTCTATCGATTCATATCGCGCATCGTTTGATTACTGTAATTATCTATAGAATTAATTACAATTCTCAAATTGAACAGTTAATTAACTAATATACATAATTTTTTCATCCATACATAAATATATCAATGTACGAATATCATAAATTATGTACATTAATCAAAAGACGAATCTATGATGCAATACAATATATTTAAAATTATTTTCAGACATCAGATCGGGTTTAGGCTCGATGATTTTAGAAAAACTCAAGTCTGAATCCATTTCTAAGAATGTAGCAAACATGAAAATGGGCCGAACACTATCCTTAATCGAATCCAGTTCAAAAATTCTTTTCAAATATTGGGTTATACTTGGGCCCGATGACTTTACAAAAAATCATTTTTGGACCGAACTCCAAACATGAACATAGCAATCAATATAAATATATTTAAAATTAATTAATTAATTTAAAAAAAAGAAAGGGGGGATGATGGTGATAAGGGAGGGGGTGGTGGGTAAGGGTAAGGGCCGATTGCGGTGGAGGAAAAGATGAAGGATGGTGGTATGGGCGAGGTGGGGTAAAGGGTCGGTAGGATAAGGAGGGAAAAGAAGGTGGTGGGTGAGGGTAAAGATCGATGGAGGGAGGGGGGCAAAATGGTGGTGAGTGCAGTAAGGATGATGGTACAAAGATGACCGATGGACAAGGATGAGGCTGCTAAATGAAAGGCAAGGGGATGCGAAGAAAGGACATTAGATGGAAAAGAAAGGAGAAGAGAAAAGAACACCAAAGAAAGAAGGTCAAAAAATTTGATATGAAGGCAATTCAGCGAAGAGAAAAAAGTCAAAGAGAAAAAAGTCAAAAATTTTAACCAGCTAAAACCGCTGTTTGAAACAAAATTTTTGAAAACACCATTTTCAATGATATTTTTAAAAATAACATCCCATGATATTTTTTTTATTCTTTTTTTTTTCAATTTCATATTTTTCAATTTCATATAGAATGCTGGCTCAAATGAAGAATACTATAAACATCATTTTGAATAATATTTTATTAAACAAAAATCATCATTTTTATTAATATTTTATTTTTTTATATTATTTTAAAAAATAAATTAAAATTTATATTATTTAAATAAATAAATTTTAAATTTATATTAATACAAAAAAAGAGCCCAAAGAAACCCACCATTGAAGGGACGCATCTTAATGATCAGTACATCCTTGTTGGATTCAATCATCTTTAGCACCATTAGCACGAACTTTAAGTATCAGCCTAGTGCATCACATTTTCAAATGCGGCTAACAAACTCAGTGACTTGACATATATGATTAGATATTTATTGATTCTAATCAACGATTTCAAAAAGAGCTCAATAAGCTCGCATCACATCAACCTCACGAAATTATAGTTTGACGAACGTCCAGAGTTTGGATACAAATATATTCACCCACAGCGCATCATCAAAAGCCCACCACCTAATCTCCATAAAAGTCGGATCTCATAAGGCCCCGCCATGAATAATATCAAAGCAGAACCACTTGCTTGAATGGCAGTAACCAACCAGAGCAAACAATATGAAACGATGCATGTTGCTTCCATGCTAAAATATAGTTGCACATCCAGAACTTTAAAAAATAAAAAAACAAAAACAAAAACAAAAAAATAAAAAAAGAAAAAAAACGTGAGGCAGTTGCATTCATAAAGATGGAACGAAGAAAAACGAACGACAAAATACAAACCTTACAGATCCCGAGTGCATGCGACAACCATGGGTCCAGGTTACACAAGCTAAGAGAAGCTCTCTCACCAACCAAAGCATGCATAAAAAAACTACCTTGTGCACACTTCCCACCTCCCTCAAAAGAACAGAGATTAAGGGAAGGCTCCCAGTAACAGAACCTGTACAACCTACCATTCCCAATACATCTGTCTGGAGTTCCAATAAAGAGCACCAAAATTAAGCTCCCCGGAAGAAAACGTCCAGACAACTCCCACAAAGCACTAACAGACTACAAATATGCAGGGTCCACTATGTTCTCTGGGACTGTAAAAGTTTACATTATGACCCAACAAAATAGGAAAGAAGCGATGACCATGAGCACTTTACCTGACTTCCACAAATGTTCACAGCCTCCCGTGCTTATGTTCCACGTGACATCACCTTGTTTTGGAGTAAAGAGGGCCACGAATGCGTGATACGTAGAAATGTAGGGCTAACTCACATACAACATGCTCTTATTGAACTATTAACTTATCTATCCAAATGCATTAGCCAGGAACTGATTCAGAGGTTACAGGACCACTGCCACCTCCATGGACACTAAAACCAGTTATGGGCATTGATCTCTGGGCAAAATCAAGCAACATCTGGCGCTGGTGCTCATTTGTATGAGGGAGGCTTGCACGCAGCAGCTCCACAGGCATCTCCCTGCTTATAGCTCTCGCTGCTTCCGACCCAATAATTGAAGTGTTTGGTGCCTGCATGAGCAACATTTGCGATATACTGTCATATTTACTCAGACAGTACTTTGTGAGAAGCCCAAAAAAAGCATCAAACGATGCTTGCCAAAGAGCTCGGTTAGACATGCTGTAGTTGCTTGCAGCATGGGGACCGGTCAAAAGTTCTGTTGCTCGGTCAAGAACAGATTTTATAACTATGGATGCTCCATCACCAGCGGAACTTCCAAGTGGGCGAAGCGGTGGCTGTTCACAAGAGCAAACCACAGCAGCAAGGCAAGCACTCAGTGCACTAAGCTCCATACCACGCACACATGAAGAAACAATCTTGGCAAGATTCAATGTCGTTTCTGCAGCACTAGAATCTGATGGCAAGCCACCAAACAAAAAACGTAGGTGCCGGAAAATGGCCATGCAGACTATCCGAGTAAGTTCACTTCCAGGAATAAGAAGCTGAAGGTAGCGTGACAGGAGCTTCCGGCCCTTCAGCAGAGATGCTAAACGAAGAAACACAAGGTCATCTTTTGGCGCAAGCCCAACTGAATGACCACCTTTACCTGGGCCAAGTGGATCAACAAGTTGAAGAGATGCTGCAAGGCCTTCCAGGAGGACCTGACGCCTACGTCTCAGTTGGAAGCCACCCTCTGGTGCTTGGCTAAATTGTAACATCCGGTCAACATCGTCTACATCGAGGAGGAGGGAAAGGCCATCTTCAATGGTGATTCTAGCTGCAAGCATTGGCTCTTGTTCAAGGGGCTTTACTGAAGATTTCTGTTCATAAATGCCATCACCTAAGGCTGAAGGTGAATCAACTTCAAGGAGAGGGCGAGGCCTGCGAATGGAAGAAAACGGAACCCTCCCAAGTGCATCAACCTGAAGAAATGCATGTGGCTCATTATTAGCTCGTGCTCGAGAAGGAAGATCCCTAACAAATGTCGGGCAGAAATGGTGCTTCAGCCTTGAACCAGCAGACTTTTTTGCAAGACAAGCTTGGTGGTAGTAATCGTCTATATAAGGATCATTGCTGTGAGTTGCAGCATGCTGCATTCTCAAAATGCTTTCAATCTCTTCAGCTGACATGTACTTGGACCTAAACTGTGGCCATCCATTATCACTCTTGTGGCTGCTGGTATCAGAAGACTGTTGAGAAAATCGCATGTTCTGTTTTCCCCTTTGTGATGGCTTGGCCCTCAGATCTCTCGAGTCAGACATACTAAGAGCCGCATCAATCTTATTCCTTATTTGTGGAGGGGGATGAGAGTTGAATAATGGAGACTGCAAGCGAGATAATTGGGGCAGAGATGGCTGGACCTGTTGCAGCCTCTGCTGTTGCTGCTGTGAAAGTAGCTGTGAAGGCATTAAGCCATTTGGCTGCGGCAAATGCTGCTGGAGGAAGTTAGGCAGCAGACTTGGATGTTCCCCTGCAAAAAGGCTAGCTTTATTCAACCAGTGATTCTGCGACCGGCTATTAATTGAGAGGCCTGGAGAGGCAAACTGAGACATGTTTCCACCATAGTGTAGTCCATGCGATAGTCCTGCCAAATGAAGCTGAGGACCAGAAAAAGGAAATAGATTTGGAGTCATCTGAAGCCCAGAACTAAGGGATGGAATGCTTGCATGACGTGTGAGGTTTGGTGACATCTGAGATCGTCCACCAGGTGGAGGGTAGGATGTGAAAGATGATTTAGGTGCAAGAACTGTTTCACTGGAGTGCTGTGGTTGTTGAGGATACGAGGATGTTCTGTACAGGGGTTTAGATTCCGAAAGCCGAGATGATGAAGGATGTGGCTGTGACCACCATCGTTTACCCTCCTGATAATTTTCAGCATCTAATATATTCTGATCAATCCAAGTTGAAAAATCTGCCTCCTGTGTCCAGTCTGCGGTTGAAGAACCTGAAGAAACAACATACAATATTCAGCAAGGCAGCAGAACATAAAAACCAATTTATCTTGACAGATGCATCATTAACCAATAATTTTACGCCAACAAAAGCAAGGTCCACAATCTCAGGACCAGACCGCATACCAATACCATGCTAATATAATGTTGGAACATGAAGTACGGGGTTGGTTCAGTGTGCCAAGTAGGGCTGAAACTAGATTGGATACAAATCGGTCACCAGCATATCCATATCCCTATTTGTTGTCTGACAAATACAAATATAGATACGGATATGGATATTATTTTGATGCAAAAATTCATATCTATATTTTATTTTAACCGGATATGGATACAATTCGAATACTGAAAGTATGGATATAAGTTGGATAATTAAACTTTATGATTACAGAATCAAAAATATTACTAAATAGATGATAAATCAAGTTAATAGCATGTTTATATTGTTGTATATTTTTCTTAAAAATTAATAAGTGCTACATATAATTATATAGGATTACAGATAGACTCGAATATTCAGATATGGATTGGATAGTTGTCTATCTATATCCATATCCATTTTTCTTTGACGGATATAAATACAGATATTAATTGGATCCTCGAATTTTTATTCATATCCAGATTAATTCAGATACAAAAATGGATCCGTATGGATATTATCCATACCACCTTCACCCCTAGTACGAAGACCCAATACATCCCCCATATTCGTACACCCTCAACATGAGTAAATTTGGAATATGTACATATACATAAATATAGCATGTTTACTTTGTATAAAATTTTATTTGTGCCACAAAGCATATGCCAATATAGAATCCTAAAAGATGGTTTTTGTGTGATATCCGTAAAAGCTAGAGTAATTCTCCTAGATAACAAAGGTTTGCTCATCCAACATTATAAGACAAAAAACCTCCCTCTTCCAACAAACCCATCACCACCAATATGATAAGCACCTTTAAGCTCTCTTCTATTATTTTTTGCAAGAATTTTATTGATTTTTTATAAAATTTGGGTCTGAATGCTGAAAATGGACAGAATAGAAAAGAAAAATGACCCAAAAAGGGGAATTGCAACCTCGATTAAGAAATTTTCACTTCTCAACTTGCCAATCCTCAGTTAAACCTTTTTCACTAGAACAAATTCAACTACAAGTTTTTCGCTTGCAAGCATGCCTTCATTAAGGTTCTTTTGCAGGTAAAAACAAACAGACAAACAATCAATAAATAAAAATATAATAGGTAACATTTGAACCACCTCACAGATAAATGGTACATCTATTAACCAATTCAAGACCCCTTTCTTCAAGGTTATATGGGCCAAATTTGTTCATCACAAACACCACACAGACTTGCACTTCTCAATAAGTAGCAAAAATATTACCATATATAGAGTACTGCAAATTTCCAAAGATAGGTTAAATCCTGGAGATCAAACAGTCAAAGCCCCTAATCCATACTATCCCACTATTATCTACAAGCGTACAAAAAAACAAAAAGCTTCTGAAAATTCTGCATTGCAATGTCCCTGGAACGTCAAAAATGTACACCAAGTCACCAATGTCGCAACACTTAAATTTCTCTCCATTTATGGATCTATTCTGATCGTAATATAGTTGCATCCACCTATATTCCCATCCTTTTTTCGAGTCCTTGAAATCTCCTCTGCTGGTTTTGAGTGAAGCAGAAGAAACTTTGCAATATTGGTTATTTAAATTAATGTCATGCAAAAAAATTATCCCACCATAAACCCTATTCAGATATAAACCTGCATAAGTATTATTTGAAAAAATTATTAACTTTTATTTGGTGGAGATGTTATATCCATCCTTATATGCATTTAATGTGCATGCGTGCACAACAGGGCTACTAATGGGACATGGCCAGGCCTAGGCCTGATGACCAGAGTGCAAAAATTCATGGATTGGGCTTCAGCCTCAAATTTTGGATTAAACAATATTGGAAGCACAAAAAAAGAAGAGGATAAATCATCGAACTTCCATAAGAATCAATGAGATATTCACTGAAGTTGTGGTAATCCATTTATTCGACAAAAAAAATAAGAAGTGAACAATATTTGAAACCTCAACATGAAATCTATTTCTTTTTCAAGTCCAATACACTAACAGGCTGTTAATTTGTGTGCTTGGGGTTTGATAGTGATAGATAAATAATTCTAAAAAACAAGTACTTGGATAAAATATAGAAATTGGACTGCAGCATAATTTGATATGTAATCAACATAATGAAGTTGGACCCCCCTATCATTCCAAGGACTGCATAATCTATAATATGGATTCAAAATTTTATGATCATGCCAAATCCTGATCCCAGGATGAGAACTGGATTCTTCAGCGCCATTTTGATCTAGATCACAAGATTCAGATCATGCATCATAAAATTTTAAATATGCTAATCACTTAAACAAAAGCAGCAATGTACTCCAAACTGGAGCAATAAACAAAGAAAGTTTCAAGGGGCAGAGACTAATTATCACAAAAGCAAAATAAATTATATACAATGCCAAGTATTGATGGATAATTAATTAAACATAACTGAAAACAAGGCACTAGTAACAATTTATGCTTAAGAATCCAAAAAATGACTTTCTGTACCAATGGATCAACCGTACAATGCCACGTGGCATATCAATGTAATAGGAAAGACAAACTGTTAGAATAAACATCTATCATGTCCACAACATCTAAAATGCTAAAAAACAAAAATAACAACTTTTTTTGTTATAGGTTTGTTGCCTAACCATCAAGTGGTTCATAAGGAATCACTTGTTCATCAAGAAATGTTAGGCAGAGCACAGATATTTCCTGCATCGACATAACCCCTACCTAAGGCACTGCAAATAATGCTTTGGACTGGAAGCTTTATTAGCAGGTTTTCTTTCCCTTCAATTGTGATGGGTGTTACAGAAAAAACAAAGAAGCATGTGAGGGAAACCAAGATTTAATGTAGCACCCAACGCCTGACCGAGATCCCTTGAATCACAAAATCCTACATCTAGAAACAAACCATGATGGTTGAAGCAAACTCAGCCTGCCTGATTTTCAATGTTAGAATGATTTAGTGAAGTTAAATTTACATAAACTTAATTAGAGCCCAACCTGGTTTAGTCAGGCTGGATCAAGTAAAATTACAAGATCTGAGAACAGCAAAGACACAAATCTGAGTGGTTTACATACCTGAAACACCATATATTACATGAAATACTAAAGATGATTGTGGTTTTTTATATACATGGATTGCCTAAAGAAACAAAGTTAAGCATCTGTCTCACAATGAAAATTTTACATAAACACAAGGAGATTTAGTAAGCTGCAAGTTATTTTGCATGCCTAAAAATTGTGTACTGTATACAAAGTTACAACAGCATAATTGGTTGATTCTAATAATGATTTCAAATGCATAGTTCATTCAGACATAGTATGCTCCGTTTGAAATGTGTTGTTTGGCTCCTTTCTCTGAAGTTTGCACAATTTCAAACAACATGAACATGAAGCTCACAGATTACATATCAAATACAATTTTCACTTTCATTGTATCATTACATTATGGCAGCTGGAAGCCTTTCTGAATTCAGACTTGACTTTGCTTTTGGATATTGAAAGAAAATTAAAGTGTCATTGTTTGGCAGCTCAACCAATAACATTTGGATCTAGATTCTAAAGAAACAGAAATGTCAACCAGTTAATCATGGCATAATTTATAAGTCTGAGCATTTTATAGTGGGGATCATTCAAAAGATTGAAGTTATTGTAATCAAATACAAAAGCTTCCTTTACTCACATGCACCTGTATTTTTTATTCTATACATGCACAAAACCTGCACTCAACTCTTTTTAAACAAGTGAAACGCGTTTCTTAGCAAGGTTATCAGGAATATCCACTTAAGAGTTTAAACAGCCCTTTAAGAAGATGCTAGGTACTGAGTCATTTTACCACACATGTAAATAGTCCAATGAGTAATCTATTTGTGCATTGGTTTACACATCAACACAACCATCTGATATGCTTAATCATTTAAAATCATAGTTTGGCAATTGCTTTGAGTACTCAATGCATGCAATGTTTAAAATGTTTGCATATTAACATAATCAAGTACAGTTATTAAAATCTAATTTACCATATAACATGAAATAATTGATATTTGTGTTTCTATTTCATCTAAAATTTATTTCTGATTTGCAAGAAGTGAGAAAAAAGGCCATTTCCCTACCTACACTTGACCTAGCTTTTTCTTCTATCAATAAGAAACTAATTTGAATAGAACTAAGAAAATGGCTAAGTGCAGCTGTTCCCGCCCAAGACTCTCATTTATTTCCCTTTCTTTTTTCTTCTTGTTCTTCCTCTACTGCATTCAATTTTAAGATTTATTATCGTTATTCTAGTTAACAAAAGCATAGCACCTAATATACTACCTGACAAACGATGATTTGATTTTTTTTTTTCCCTTGTTTTCTGCCATCCTTGCATCAACTCTGTTCTAACAATAAGCTGCTCATTATAATAAAACCATAAGACTAAAAGGTGTGCATTCCTTCCATCACAAAACTGTTCTTCTGTATTCCTATGACATTTCATATACCTCAATGTGATGCCCCATATTGATCTAAAAGTACCTATCAGTTTGTGAAATTACTGAGTTTACTAGTTAGTTGTATACTACATGCAATGTGGCTTCTATCTAAATTCTAGTTGACAAATTATTTAACAGTCTGATTGAAGGCTTAAAATCACCTGAAATCCTTGCAGATAAAAGAGTGATAAACAGTAGTTCAATCGTACAACGATGACCATGAAACTCAAAAAGGCAAAATGAGGTCTTTTACAAGCTTCCATATGACAAAACCAATCTTGTAGCCATTCAAAATAGTGTTCAATGAAGTGATTGTTTCAATGCCCTTACAGAGTTTAGACAAGGGTAAAAATCATGTTCTTGGCTCCATAAGGGATCACAGAAATCCAAAGGGGCCAAGTCATGAAGATGGCATTTCTTACCATAAGAGTCCATTCAATTGGGGTATGCCAGATTATGCGGTAAACAGATAATTCGTGGGAATCATTTATCTAAGAAAATAATTGTTAAGGGAAAATAATTTCTACCACGTTTGGTTGATGGAAAAATTACTCCGGAAAATGAGACTAAAAAAAGATTGTTTGGTTGGAGGTAATCCTATATAGAATTATGGGCAAATTTACAAATATGTCCATCAACCTAAAATAATTTTTTAATATAAGGATAGCATTATCATCTCCAATCAATTTTTATACAGTGACTATAATCACATAGCCCTTTGCATAATGCGATCTACATCTTAATTTTTTTTGCAAAAGCTCTTTATTGAATGAATTTGGAAAGACATCAAAACAAATTCAATGATGACGTATGTACTCTATTTTCTGAGCTTTATCCTTCTCAGCATTTTCATTATCATCAATATCTCATTATTGAGGGTATTTTTGTTAAGTACGGTTACGACCACTCGAAAATTTATCAAATACCAATCTCTCATGATATTTGTTTTACCTTCTCTCTCCAAAACATAAGCATGGGATCCAGCAATTTTTTTACCATTTACTAAATACCAACACCCCCATGGTATTTACTTTACCTTCTCTCTGGAAAATAAACATGGAACCACCAATTTTTTTTACCATCTCTCACTTCCATTTTTCATACCAAACATGGTAATCTGATATGGGATTTATTTTCCCATAGCAGATTAGCCCCAACCAAATGGACCCTAAGATTCTCATTGCAAGATAGTAGATGCTCATAAGCTCAGAATTTTAGGTCACCAACTAATGGATCCAAGTAGATCAAAGCATACCATTTTAATTGTGCTGAGAGTATTTCAAGATGGAGTGAATGAAGAAGGAAATTTATATTCTCATTGTTGCCCTCACAGATTGAAGAGATTCAGTATTATTTTTTACCAAAACTCCTAACAGTACTTGGTATTTTATCTAATAATATTAAAAGAAATGCAAAGCATGTTCAATTCTTTATGTTGAGAGTCCAAAATGAGAATTATATGAAGTGACAGGTTTTCTGATAGTATAATATAACTGAACAAGGGATTAGGCTGCACATGCAAAGAAGACTAACTCAATGTAGTAATCAAGCATATTTTAGAAACTTTTTTCTTGAGAAAGAGGGGAAGAGAGACAGAATGGGATGGAAGACCCACACAGTGTACTTATACAGGTCAAAATGCTTGTGGATGCACCTCCCAAGTTCCAAACCTAGGACCTCCAATTGCAGGAAAGGTGTGATCAGAAGGTCATTTACCAGTTCATAATCACCATGCCATCTTAAAATTGACTTGTAACTGAAAACCTACAAGGATGAAGAGATCTAAATTTGACCCCCAAAAAAAAAATCAAAGAATTTATGAGCCATGATTTCTGGAAACATAATTAGGAATTATAAGATTATCTAAGGTGTAATAATAGCTAGATTACTTTATGTCCATGCTTACATAGCAGAGATTTAAATAAAAGTTGAAAAAGCATTATTTGGTTTGTTTGTACTAAAAATTTCGGAAAACAAAATATAATAGCCCGTGATTTACAGAGTTACATGCACACCCATTCCACCTTCCTAGACATCATTCTTCTTGCTCCTTCCTTTAGGTCCTAAACTTGTTTATAATTGGTTTCAGACCATTTAGACCTATTCCTCCAATACTTCACTGGTCATTGACTTAAACCAACTTTTCTAAAAGTTTTTTCATATTAAATTCACATGTGAAGCCCCTTCCCTGCACCTCCCCCAGCCTTCCCACCACCACCCCACTTTTCAAACTTCATTAACATATCAGGTTTCCTTTTATTCCACTAATGCATCTTCGCATGGCAACACATCATTCACGTGGCATCATGCGCCTTTACCATGTACTTCTAATATTAGGATAATATATAAACTCTGATATCTTTATGATAGGTATTCTTGAAAAAAATATAACAGACATGATATATCCCTCAGAAACCATAAAATTTACTGCACACAAGAAATAATTTTTTTCCATGGAACCATACATGCAATCAATTTTATATTCTACAACTGAAAAGGTTCATCTCTATCGCATTATAAAGAACTATGATGTTTTTGCACAGAAAAAAAAATTCTCATACAACCTTTTTGATGAAGTTTCTCAGAAAATATGGTATCATAATCAATTAACATAGGTTGAATGCACTACTGCAGTCACAAAAATTAGAAGGAATAAAAATTTATTTAGAAATTATATCTCGACGGTTTTGGCAACATCCAACAAAAATAAAGAACATTATTGAAATTCCCATCACGCCTACCTACAGGCTTGACAGACCAATTCTGCTGTTATAAATATGCTTAATTGAATCATAAAGAGTCTGTGCAACAAGATTACTCACTTTCTCTGGAAAAAGATCCTCTATCACCAATAACCCCAGCACTCCTTGGGTCACTAATAGTTCTGTTCAACTGATAACAAGATGAAAAAACCTCAGTATAGAACACTACACTAGCAATCCAGTCATGATTAGAGTACATCAAACATAAAAGCCAATAAGGGTATCACACATACAGTGGAATTGCTAAATGCAAGCAGCAAGCTTATTGGTTTGTACAACAGAAATGACAAAAAAAAAAAAAAAGAATAAAACACTGTAGTTTTTCAGTTGTTCATAGAAATGATATTGGAAATTCAACTGATTGGCATATGCACTAGTAAGTTTCTATAATCAAAGTCTCTCACTTGGTGACCTGTCATATCTCAAGTGTTTGTGGAGTAATGAAGGTCACTATAGCCAAATAGGTGAAGCGGTGTACCATATCTGACAGATGAATAATATATAGCAAAACTACCTAGAAAGAATGCAGTTTCAGATACACTCCAAAATTTGGATGTAAAAAGCTGAGAATTTCCCCAAGTTTCAGAGAATACTATTTTCAACAAATAGTGATAACCACTAGAGTTAAAAGCTTGTAAACAAACTGTTGAATTCAAGAAAATTTTCTAAGACTTGGATATATGAACAAGTATAGGATGAAGAGTGTCCCAATCTTTTTAAACCAGAAAGCCTCATGGTGTAGAGGCATTGGGAATTTTCCAATAAAATCTTGGTTGACAATTGTGGTTATTCAGCATTTTTCCAATTGAATAATTGATTAAAATAAATGATTGAAGCCTCATATGTGCAATAGAAAGCAGATAGTTTGAAGCTTCTGAACCAAGCAAGAATGACATTAAACAATGTCTAGAATCATTGTCACCATCTGGGAGGAACTTCAACATCCAAATTGATCCCATGTAGCATCAGTTACTTCTTCCCTAGAAAGATATTTTTGATGAGTTCTGCAGTTGCATAAGTACCTAAGCAGTCCGCTAATTACCAGCACTCATGACTTATGCGTGTTCATTAAATTCCTAGAAGTTCAAATTTAAATTGGCACTGGAATAGCAAAACTCCTCAATGAAATGAATCATGATACGCACTCCTGAAGCTTACATGAATTGATGAAATGAGCCACTAACAGGGTATGCATGCAACATCACAGGAGTACACTTGGTCAGTAGTCAATTTCATCAAAACAGAATCCTCATCATTGATCAATATTATCCTATAAAAAAATATGAAATACAGTTTCATTGGAGATTTAAATGAAATAACAACCCCCATAAAAATGTGGCCAAGAAATACCAAAATAAGACTGTTCTCAATATCTTGGACCTATTATATAGAACAGAGATATTAAAAAAAGAGGGAAAAAAGGAAACATATGGGAACTTTCCTATAAAATGACAATAAGATCCAAATTGTTATATAATTCAAAGTGTTAGGCGATAAAATGGGTCCAAGCAAAAAAAAAAAAAAAGACATTTCGGAAATGAGAATGTTGAAAAGGAGGTGCAGTAAAACAAGGAAGCACAAATGAAAAATGAGTATATCAACGGAGACATGTAAATAGCACCTATTAGTAAAAAGTGGTGGAGAACCAATTCAAATGGTATGGATATGCTTGGAAGAAACATGCAACCGAGAATTTATAAAAGCATGCAATAACACTAGCAACTAGCTGTAATAGGAACAAACAGCAAATCAGGATCCGAACAGCCAACATAAGATAACTAGAAGACAAGGCTTGATGGCCATGGTTATGATAGCATGTCATTATTAGGCTAAAATAAAGAATATATTAACTAGATAATTCCAAATTTCAAATACTTTTTCAGTAGGATCATAATTGTGATTAAGTTGTCAAAAGTGATTGACTTATGTAGGCAACTGCATGATGCCTAGGTGAGCAGTTAAATGGATATGCAGGTAAATCTTATTTGAAAGTTAAAACTATTAAAAACTCAGATATATAAACATAACCAGAAATTAAGGCTGCAATTGGAAGTTTGTTTATTTTAAAATCATGATTTTATCCTTTTCATAAATTTAAAATTTCTAAATTTTAAAAATTGAGAATCTTCAGGTGTCTCTGGCTGTTAAAAGAAGAATTAAAAAAATTGAGAAAACTGAACATAACAAAGAAGCGAAAACCATGAATTTGGACAATTCTACTGGAAAGTTTTGAGTTTCATGATATCAGGTCCTTTTGAAGTTTTAGCACACAACCAAGCACCTTGCATTGCAACAAAATAATTAGTAACTTCATAAAACATGAAAAATCTAGATCTATCATGATTTGCAGTATATCCAATAACCCAAATTTGCACTAACACAAATCACACAAGAAATGTAGAAAATCTAAAAGAAACAATTAACATTCATTCGCAGGCCTATGCTAGCATAACATGACCCTTTATGTCATAAAATGACATGCTCACCACACAAAACAACACAACAATAATATCCAAGCTAATGGAGAATCACCTCTACCAAATGACGAATAATCAACAAAAAGTTAGAGGAACAACTAATTAAGTGATGTCTCAGTTTTGATTATTTAACTAAAAAAGAAAAACATACATGTCTCATAATATTTGAAAGAAAGCAAATACATTACATATTATTCAACTCTATGACCATGGACATGGGCACTCTTGTCCCTCATAATGCCTAACCTGCCCTACTTAACTATGTAAACTGGACTAGCTTGGGCCAACCATGCAACTGTTTTAGCCTATGTGAGCCGCTTCTCAACATATTCACAAGTGATGAGAACCATGAAAAATAACCTGAACCAATAGCAACATTTTGCAAGGTAGAAATGTTGGCTGAACACGGGCAAAAGAATCAAAGAAAGGTTCACATCAAAGCCATATATTAATAAATATTAAAACAGTCAATCCTAAGCAAATGGCCAAGCACCAAGCCATAGGAAGGGCATGACTAGTTGTAGCCTGCTGCACTGAACCATATTGTTGATCACATCTCACAATTGCTTGCAGGAGTACCCTAGGAAAGGTGAGTATAGAAACAGAAAACAAATTCTAAAGATGGCCATATTTGAGTTAATGAATATATTCAAGATATATAACATGATGAGATATATGAAGAACTACAAGAGATTCTTATTACCAATTGAATGATAACATTGAAAACAGGAGATAAACCACATGAGTTGGCTTAAAACTTTCTGCAAGATGGTTGTTTTTTGAAAAAAAACATCATGGTAGAAAATAACAATGACAACTATAAGTACACATGATGAAGAAAACTCTTTATAGATAACAAGATTGCATAGGAACCCCACAGTTGCATGGTTGTTTTTTGAAAAAAAAAAACATCATGGCAGAAAATAACAATGACAACCATAAGTATACATGATGAAGAAAAACTCTTTATAGATAACCAGATTTGCACAGGAACCCCACAGTTGCAAGTAATCAAGCAGATATATGAAAAAACCAACCTTTTCAAAAGTGCTTGTAAGATCATCTACATCAGATAGAGAGCCCAAACCTTCAACCTGTAAATATAACAGAACAGTATGTATTTAGAATTCTGGCTCAGCCCCTCACAGAATGCATACCTCATACTCATACAAAGAAACCAGTAAGAAACAGGTGCATAGAATATAATAAACACTTAAAGAATGGTATCACAAACTAAGGCAAAAAAAAATTGCGTACAGCAAATATATATAAAGAACATGCACATTCAAAGTTATGGATTCTAACAACTCACTACCAACAACTTCTTCAAGGTTAGACGATTTATCATGATGTTAGACTCAGAAAAGCACATGTAAATTTGTCACCTAGCATAAGGCTGGTGAATTATAGAACAAATATAAGAACAAATTAATTCGTGAAAAGTCGCCCCAAAAACCTAGATGTCCATCCCTGAAAATATTAAAAGATGAACAGGTTGTATTAGATCAAAATAAAGATATAGCACTTCACATGTAACTAAAACAACCAAAAAAAAAAAAAAGACCCAAAAGGCATTTGCCATATGGGTAATTTTACAAGGGATGACAGTTTACTCCATGTGCTCTCCATCATCAAGAATACACATGGTAAAGTAATTTGCAGGCATGAACTAATTCAACATCAAGATACTTGTGTATATCCTGTAAAATAAGCCAAATCACCTCTTCTCTATCTCCAATAGAACTAAAATGGTATTTCTCATCATCACGACCAATAAATCCAGTATCACCATCATCATCTTCTAAACCCCCTAATTCAACTTCCTCCATGACCTCCTTACCAAAGAATGCATACTGTGAGGCATCAAAGCGAGCATTATCTGCAGAGAGGAAAAAGACCAATTAACAAATTACATCTGAAAAAAACATAACCAAGTTAGCATATGCAAGCATATGAAAAGAAGCACACCCACACATCCAGGTGGTGAACTCCATCACTCAATATGAAACTACAGATAACACACAGAAAAGATCAAATCATTATATATCATGAAATGCATAGAGAGACAATTATCCCAGGCCCATAGTGATCAATGCCACATCATAATTCAGGGCCTAAAGATGATTAGAAACAAGAAAACAAGATCATAATATAAGTAACTTAAATGATCAAACGCCAGGAAACATAATATGAAACTATAACCTAGAAACAAGTTTCACGAGGTAGTCAAAGCAAAGTACTAATCCAAATGGACAACAACTACAAAGGAACAAAGTGATGAAATCGAGAACAACAAATCAAGCTCGAGCTGTCAAAGTGGAACCAGATACCACGATGAGATACTGATATAGTTAAAAGAACACCCGAGATTGTGTTGTCCCGGAACACAACACCAGTAAGAACAATGAATTGAAAAGAGTGGCCGCTACACAAGTTGTCCTAAAGATCTACAAAACATTCGAAGTTGACCCAATAATATTTTGACTCTATTAGACACCAGAAAAGAAAAAACAAAAAGAAACACCAAAAATTATAGAGATGGAGCAATATATCCTATATCTCGAATCACCGGAATAATCCCAATTTCAACATTTACAGGGTCTTGCAAGAAGGGAACCAAACCCTATAAGCCCCTAACACGAAATCCGTCAAAACACACGCAAAGAAAAGCAATTTTTCTAATCAAACACTCAATTAAATAATAAAATTCATCGAATCACACCAAGATATCAGATCAAAAGATCAACACCGAGAAGAGAAACAATCAAAATTTCCATCCAGATAATCAACGAGAAATGAATCAAAAGCTCACCTGCAGCACCACCTCTGAGATCCTCATTAGGGTTAGGGTTTTCGGAAACCCCACCCTCCCCATCTAGCCCCCTCATCTATCCCCTGCTACTAAAACCCTAACACTCGAAACCGTAAGCGAACGAATCAGGAAGACGACGAAGATCGAGAAAGAAAAATACATATGTCGGAGAAAACCACCGACTCGATTCTAGGGTTAGCGTTTCCTCGCAACCTGAGATCTGAGAGTAGAACCCAGGCGATCGACAGCTCGCCTCCTCTCACGGGCGCTTCGCCCTATAAATTATTAAGACTCCAGAGCGAGGAGAAAAGAAGAAAAGAAAGAAAGAATAAAAGATTGAGACGATAACGCGCATACAGACACGCAGAGATAGAGAGGGGAGAGGGGTTGGCTTCCTTATGTTCTCCTTTTATGCTCTCCTTCCATCCAACAGTGTAAAAGGTGAAAAGGGTTTGACGTTTTTATATATGTATATCCGTGGTGCAATTTTTTTTTTTTTTTTTTTTTTTAGGTACCCGGACACGTATTCTAGGAGGTCCCATTTTCTCTTGCCTACCATCAGTCAGTGTCAGAATAATTGGGAGCGGATCCATCGGCTGGGAAGGGGGAGTAGGTTCCAGTTTGGGGAAAGTTTGCACGAGGGGAGGCGTAAATTTCCCCGTAGTGCCGATTGAGGTGAGATCAGAGAGGGCTCTGAGATTGGATAGGGAATCGAATATTCCTTACCACTTGGGATCGGGATTGTATCTTTTTCTCGAAAGAAGGTTTCACCTTCCTTCGCGCGAATCCACCGTTGGATCCGACCCGAGCACTTGATGGTAAGGGATGTACGTAAACGATACATGATATACGATGCACTGGGTACGAAGATTTCACGTGCTGTCCATGTGGTTTGCACGTGCCACTTGCCGTATGAAAGGAGGGCAGTAAGGTAATTCTATCTCTCAGTTGGAGCTTATTACGCATTGAGTTTTAAAATGCAAATGTCGGGAATTTTGTATCCCACTTGTTCTTTTGATTGGAAATGCATTGAATGGTCGTTTGGCTTTAATTAGAATACCTGCATGCCTCGTAGATACCATTCATGCGAGTTGGAATTCATAGATACTATGCTAAAACTAGAAATTTAAGTTGTTCTTGTGTTCACTACAATAAATTGATAAATGTAACTCAGCAGGTAGCTTTCCTCCCGACGTCTCTCTATCAATTGCAATGCTCTTTCATATAAATCGGAACTTGCCATCACAATATAACAATTTTTTGTTATAAATAATGAGTGACAGCAAGTATGTGCACAAGCAATGTTTTGCTCTTATGAACGCATTGCTAAGATTAGGTATTGATAGAATTTCTTTTTCTAATGTACTCAGAAGTTGATGCAATAAAATGGTGGATGATAAATTTAGAATAAATATTTATTTAGCAAAAGTGAGAATTCATTATAGAAAACTTTTTGAATCCATAATTTTAGATAATTTACACAAAAAGATAGTTTTAAATAGGATTATTTTACGTACTTTTCTTTTTTACTTTTGGATGGTATGCTAGGAAAATGATCAACTTTAACCATACAACCGATCCCTCATTTAATTGCTTTCTTTTTTATCAAGATTTGTAATTGAGTAGATTATAAAAATACATCAAAGATTAAGGCTGGAAATGATCTCAGGCTAGCCCAATGGGCTTCGGACCAACCCGACTTAAGATCGGGCCATAGGCTAGGCCTGAACAAAATTAGATCAAATTTAGGCTCGAATATATAGTCCATTCTTCTTTCGGACCAAGCTAGAATATATCATTGGCCCAATCGAGCTTACTCCGAGCTCGAGCCTAATTACATAACTATTTCTTAGCCTACTCGGTTCTCCTCTCCCTCCTCCTCCTCTTTCTCTCCCACCCTTGCAATGCCACTGCTGCCGCCTCCTCTTCCATCTAGCCCAACTGAAATAGGAAGGAAGAGAGATTGAGGTGGGTTGGGTGAACCAAAAGAGGATGGTCGTAGCATGGGTTCTTGAGGGGCCACGAAGACTTGGAGGGCTCGACGAGATAATGATGGTGGCTGCAGGGACAATGGAAATCAAAGGTGGTAGGCTGGCATGAACGAGTTTAACTTCACCAGACACTTGAGATCTTCTCCCAAACGGCAAGCAATAGCTTCACCAGCCCAAGGGCCATTGCACTTCACGAATGGCCTTAGGGTTTAACTTTTTCAATTCCTAGCCGATTCATATCGGACCTTAACAATTACCATCCAAAGCAACGACGGCTATTGGAGAGGAACTTAAGGAGTAAGAGGAGGGCCAAGCGATTTCAAATAGATATAGGGCCAGTGTAGGTGACAAGCATAGAGTGGAGGTCAGTAAGGGCTAGGATATCAGCAAGTTGTCCGAAGATGGCGAGCTGGCGTTTGATTGACTCAACCATAATGGGCTCATCGGGGGTGAGGGAGGGGGGCACACGATTGGAAAAGAGGTAACGGGCAAAGTGGAGGGCTTGGAGGAGATCGACGGAGGGATCCTTAGTAGGGGAGGGGCAACGGGAGGAGAAGAGGCGAAGGATTAATCCAATCGAGCTCAAGTTGGTCCAATCAAGCTCTTTTCTCTTAATCTGGCATTGGGCTGATCCAATCAGATTCAAGCTAGTTTTTTTCCAAAACAATCAGGCCAATCCTAGCCCGAAGCCCAAAAAATTATTTTGGGTTGAGCTCAGAGAGGAGTATGGCCTGGTTCAGCTCGGCCTAGCTCCGATCCTATCAAGATTATGAGTAAATTACACTTATACCTAATAGTTTAAAAAAACTATACTTACTCCATTGAGATTTTTTCTATATCCAACACTTTAACCCATAATCTAACAAAATAATAATCAAATCATTAACCTTAAATCGGATACAAATATCATATTTAAAAAAATAAAAATAATCAAATAGTCTTAAGTGACATAATAACCATCCAAGAAAATAAGAAAATTTGCATCATCCTTCTCACTTAGGGATAATTTTGATTTTTCATACGAGGTAAATGATTTTATTAATACCACTAATTTAACTAGGTGTAGATATAACTTTTACAAACTATTTGATATAAGTTTGATAAATATAAACCTTTGGAGGCTTTGTAATTTAATAAAAAGTTAGTTATACCGTCAATCTTGTGTCGGGATCAAGTATCTGGTATCAATGCTCGACATTGTGCAATGCACATCATTAATTTGAGAGACTAAGGATTGGATATTCACGTTCTCATATGGTAAGAGGACTACCACACTTACACATACTGGCTTAAAAGAATCTACACATTATATAGGTCCAACAAGTGGCAATTCCAACAAATCAACCATCCATCAATTCAAATATTTTACAAATCGAATTCAGTCACAAACTTCTTTCTTACTTGTTTTCCGTGCTCCTTGCTTCTTCCTCGTGCAATAGCTTTCGTATAACCATAGTTTGTGTTTGTCCACCGTATCATCTTAGTTGCAATTCGCACAATAGACAAATTTTTGTTCTATGACTTAGGGTTTGTTTGAGTGAGATAATCTAACAATTTTTTAGAATCATTTATATGAGAAAATGATTGCTGGAAAAATAAATTTAACACCTTTGGTTGAGGAAAAAATTACTCCCAAAAATAGAATCAACATACTTGATTAGACATAATCTTATATCAAAATATTATCAAATTTTTGACAATATTTTTGAATAAATGATTCAAGTAATAACATTTTTCTCAGTCCATTTCTTTGCCATTTATGTCCACTTACATTAATTCTGCCAATGTTAACTATTTTGAATATTGAAATATATTCATATAAATTGTTGGGGATAAATCCCACTTCCGCTGAAGTCCAATCTGATGCTTAGCCTAATGCAACCGATAATCACGGAAGAGCTTCGATCAGAAATTCTCCTCCAACGGCTGGACTTCAATCAAACTTCTTTCAGATCTCTCCTTCAATCGGATTTCTATAGGAGCTGAACTCCTTTCGGACTTCTCTTTAGTTGGATTTCTACGGAAGCTGAACTCCTTTCGGACTTTTCCTTCAGTCAAGTTTCTACAGGAGCCGAACTTCTTCTAGACTCCTCCATTAGTCGAATTCCTCTAGGAGCCGAACTCCTTCCGGATCTCTCCTTCAGTCAAATTTCTACAGAAGCCGAACTCCTTCCGGACTTCTCTTCAGTCAGATACCTTCAGGAACCAAACTCCTCCCAAACTTCTCTTTCAATCGGATGTCTATAGAATCCGAACTCCTTCCAGACTTCTCCATCAGTCGAACTTCTCTTTCAGCCGAATTTCTCCTCCAGGAGCCAAACTCCTTTCGAACTTTTCCTGCAATCGGACTCCTCCAGAAGCCGAACTCCTTCTGGACTTCTCCTCCAGGAACCGAACTTCTTCCGAATTTCTCCTTCAGTCCAGTTTTTCTAGGAGTCGAACTCCTTCCGGACTTCTCCTACAGTCAGACTTCTCCAGAAGCCGAACTTCTTCTATAGTCGGACTCCTCTAGAGCTAAACTCCTTTCAAATTTTTCCTTCAGTCAGACTCCTTCAGAAGCCAAACTCCTTTCAGACTTCTCTTCAGTCGAATTTCTACAAGAGCCGAACTCCTTCCAGACTTCTCCTTTAGTCGGATTCCTATAAAAGCCAACCTTCTTCCAGACTTCTTCAGTCGGACTTCGAATGCATGCATCCACCAAATGGCATGACCGCCATTATCAGTCTGGCAATACCTCTCTCTCCATAACAAACCTCATGCAGCCCACGACCAAATAGTATGGCTCTCACTATCAGTCTGATGGCACCTCTCTCTTCGTAGCAAATCCCATGCAGCTCCAAACGGTCCACGATTAGATGATATGGCTGCCATTATCAGTCTGACGATACCTCTTTCTTCATAGCAAATCCCACACGGCCCACTACCAGACGGTATGACTGTCACCATCAATTTACTACAGACTTCGTCTATAAAAAGAGATCCTCTAGATACGTTTTCTCTAAACTCTTTTCTCTTTTCCAAAACTCTGTCGAACTCTTTTCTGAGCACTCCATTTCTGTTGGCCAAAAGAGCTGACTTGATCGTCAGAGGATCCTGTCGGAGCCACCACCACCGACTCCAGACGAGACTTTATTTTGTAGGTCACCGACGGTGACCTCGTCTTCCTCGACTCCAGCTCGATCCGACGTCAACCAGATTCTGCACCAACAGAATTGGTGCTAGAGGAAGGGCTCAGATACCCTTATTCTTAAAGGAGTGCTCAACTGATCATGTGGATCTTCTTCTTCAAGGTCCATCTCCATCCTCTCCTTTAACCCCGAGAAATGCCTCCAAAGAGGGTGACTACCCGGAGATCTACCACTTCTGCCATCAGATCCGAGCTAGATCTGCCCGATCTGGCTCCAGCACCGATGCTTCAACCTCCTCCTCCGACAGCTATGGTAGATCTGGAGCAGTTTAACCTACTGATGCAACGGATTCAGAGCCTCACTGAGATAGTGTAGATCATGCGGCAGCCCCCGACGATGATTTCGTCAGAAAATCCACCATCAAGATGTTAGAAACCAATCCCAAGGAAGAGCACTTGGGCTAGCATACTCATCATCCCTAGAAAGAGAAATAGAGAATAGAAGATCCTTGCTTGGATCATGGTTCTTCTTCGGAAGGACCTTCCTCATCTACGGTCGGAAGCCTTCCAAGATCTGTGATCGAGTTGACGTCCTCGATAAAAAATTATGAGGGATGGATCGATGGATTGAGGAGCTCAGCCACGTCACCCCAACTCATCATGATGACGTCTGCACCGATCCTCCTTTCTCTCCCTGAATTATGCAAGAGCTCATTCTGTCAAACTTCAAGCTCTCTCAATTTGAAAGCTACGATGGAACCTTTGATCTGATCGATCATCTGAAAGCCTTCCGAACTATGATGCTACTCCATGGTGCATCAGACGCCATATTATGTCAAGCTTTTCCATCTACCTTAAAGGGAGCAGTAAGAAATTGTTACTCAACATTGAAGCCGCATACGATCTTCTTCTTTGATCAGATGAGCCATCAGTTTATGGCTCACTTCGTCAGCAGCCGATGTCTGCATCGAGGTTTGAATTTTCTGATGAACATCAAGCAGAAGAAGAAAAAATTCATCCGAACTTATGTCACCCAGTTTAGTGCTACTGCATTAGAGGTCCGGAATCTGGATCAGTCGATTGCGATGGCCGCACTCAAGGATGGCCTTAAGAAGAACGATTTGCTGTTCTCTCTGAAGAAAAAGTATTCTAGGAACTTTGTCAATCTGTTAGCTTGTGCTGAGGGATATGCTTGAGCGAAAGAAGCCTTCAAGTTGAAGGATGAGAAAGCCGCAGGAGAGCAGCATAGACTCGCCGTTGATGGAGGGCCAAATGAAGTTCGACCACGCTCACGGACTTCCTTCGAGCGCAAGCGAGCCCGAACTCCTCCTCGAGCTCATCATCAAAGAAGCCTCGATGGAAAGGTGCGAAGAAGTTTTCCCTGAAGGTTTCACAACTACGCCCCCCTCAATGCTCTATAGACGTCGGTCTAAAGCAAGCCAATGGCGCTATTGAAGCTAGAACCACCAATGAGGAAGGAACAACAAGAAGATCGACCACATTCCGGCATTATCGATGCTATCTATAGGGGGCTTAGTACTTCGGTGAGCCACCATCTCTCAGCCTCAGAGTCAGAAAAAGCTTGTCCCGAATTGGGAAGGCCCACATGAAATAGATGAGATTGTCCGATCCGAAACTTATCGTCTGAAGAAGTTTGGAGGAATAACGTTTCCACGATCTTGAAACTTAGAGAATCTAAGAATGTATTGTTAGTATTTTTTCTTCAATAAAACTCCTTTATTTCAATATTATTGTTTCTCGGTGCAAAAACTATCTAATGATAGGAAAGAAGCAATCAATAGTAGCCATGTTAGGAATAAGAGGAGAACCTCGTCCTAACATGAGCAAATCGAAGGCCCCGTTCATTTTAGACGAAATGAAGGGAGAGGCCCTAACAACGGCCCTTATATACCCCTACAGCCCATTAGAAATAGAAGGAGAACCTCATCATAACGCGAGCAAAGTCGAAGATCTCGTTCATTTTAGACGAGATTGGGGGAGAGATCCTGATAATGGCCCTTATGTGCCCCCACAGCCCATTAGGAATAAGAGAAGAATCTCATCATAACATGAGCAAAGTCGAAGGCCTCGTTCATTTTAGACGAGATGGAGGGAGAGGCCTTGACAACGGCCCTTATGTGCCCCCATAGCCCATTAAAAATAGGAGAAGAACCTCATCCTAACATGAGCAAAGTTGAAGGCCTCGTTCATTTTAGACGAGATGGAGAAAGAGGCCCTGACAACGGTCCTTATGTTCTCCCACAGCCCATTAGGAATAAGAGAAAAACCTCATCCTAACGCGAGCAAAGTCGAAAGCCTCATTTATTTTAGACAAGATACAGGAGAGGCCCTGACTATTAGATATATGTGCCCTAGAAGTCAGAATTGGCTGATATTTGTAATACACTTCTAGAGGTAAAATTGTAATTTTGACTATAATTAATAAAATGAGTTATTTTCTATCACATATGTGTATTTAGTGTCTGTGATACATCCTTTGAGTTAATAGTAATGATAATTCATATTTTTAAGAGTTGAAAATTTAAGATATGAATAATCATTATTAACTCATAAAATACTCCCAATCATAGGATCATCACAAGAATGATGATTGATCCGGAAGGTTGGTGTACAATCGCTTCTCTTTAGTAGATAAGTCTTGAGTCTATGGTGTGGAGATACCAGAGCGAGAGTATAGGTACTCGTTAGAGAACGATGGCACTAAGCGTGACCACCTCGAGTAGTCATTAAGAAGTCTACCTTCTCGTCAATGACTGACTCGATGCTGTAGTGGTGTGTCTGATTCTTTGATCTGAGGTGCATCGGTAGTTCATCTTGAGGGTGTTATAGTTTGACTATACCATAACTCGATCTTCTAGCCATTCGAAATCCTGAGGTGTATGTTGGCTATAGCATGTTCATTGTAGGAACTGGATTGCGTCAAGATGGAATCTATCTATCTCGGTGGTAGAGGAGTAGCCCTATGACGATCATGAGAATCAAGTCCAGAAGCCCATGGCCATGGCAGAGTGCAATAATAGAAAAAGTTTCTATTTAGATTTTTACATCGGACTTGAATCGAATGATTACATCATATGACAAAAACTAGGGTTTGACGAGTTCACCTTAACCCTAATCTAATCGGGGCTCAAGATAGAAGAACTTAATCACACAGATAGCTGCACCAAGAGATTCGCATTCAGCTCTGATGGGTTGCCACCATATACTGCTAGATGTTAGAGTGGATTTTGGGAGCAATTAGAATGATTTAGATGATCGATCATTTTAGCTGTTCGAATCAGAAGAGTTCTGATTCATTGAAAGGAGTTTCGATGATGTCGATGATAGAGATCATGACATATCCCATGACCATATAGAACTGAACCTAATTGGGTCACACAAATAAGGGTTTGAATCTGATGATCATCAATTGAACTAATCCAGTTCAATTGATCTGAATGAGATTCAATTAGGTTCAAGAAAATCGTGCTAGCACTCGATTGAACCTAACGTTCTTCTTTTACTATCATAAATAGATTTTCTAATTGAGCCAAAGAAGTTTGTGCTTGATCAAAGGCCTTCACTTGGTCTGACTGGAGCCTATCTAGGTTAGAAAAGGGTTATCTTATTTTGTAAGATAATACTTGCCATTTTTTGATCACCTGCCATTTCTCGTCCTTTGACTTTGGTCAAAAGTTGATCTTTGACTGATCAAATATTGACCATTGATACTTTAACTTCTGTCCACGTGTCACATACCTATTGGAGAGCTGGTGGGGGCTTGTCCTTCTACCAAAAACTGGCAAGAAGGAGGGCGCACGCCAAGGGTGGCGTGCGTCCAAGCTTGAGGCGCCCAGGAGTTCCTATTGGATAGGGACTCCATCTCCTTATTAGATTCTGATTAGACTCCTTCTAAGAACCAACTTTAATTGGTCTTAGGTGCCATCTAAGGATGAATCCAAGGGACTCTATTCCCATCAATCAGATTTAGATCTGATTTCACAAAGGGTTGTGATTGGTTGGGATGAAGAGAAGTTGGATCACGCATAGTCTATAAATAAGACCCTGCGCCCAACTCAAAGTAATGAAGAATAATTCACAATGCCCCAAGGCTGCCTCTCTCTTCCTCCTCCATGCCAAGTTCATCTTCTTCCTCTCCTCTCCATGCCTAAAGAAGTTTGGGATCTCAGTTGGTGCAATCTAGGCGAGAGAAAGGCGACAGAAAGCTACAAGGCTGCGCTGCTGCAAAGGACAACTGCTGATCTTCGAAAGCTATTTTGAAGATCCTCCAAATTAGATTCAGATCTAATTTTTGAAGACGTGATAGAGAAGAAGAGAATCTTCAGATTTAGTCCGAGTGGATACTGGTAGAGGCCAGGCACTTGCGTGGCTAGATCCAGAACCTTTCGCTGCTTATAGGATCATCAACGGATAATAGGATTATCCTACATCAAGGTAAATTAAATTTAATTTAATTTATCTATATTTTATTTTAATTATTAAAATAATAAAAATTAGATCTGAAATATTCTAGATCTGATTCAGATCAAAGAAAAAAATTTTGAAATATATCTCTTGATCCGATCAGATCTGAACGAACGTAATCTGGGAAATCAGAATTTTCCTTCAACTGGTATCAGAGACAGGTTCTAAAGTATTTAGATCTAATTTTAAATTTATTTTAATCAAAAAGTAAGTGATTTCAGATGTCACATGAGATGTAATCAGATCTAAAATTAAAAAAAATTAAAATTAAATAATTTGGATCTAAGATTAGAAAATATGCATGACTAGTTCTAAAATAGAATAGTTCTATAGAATAGTCTTGCATATTTATAATTTAATTTGATTAAATTATATTTTATATCTATTTATTTATTATTTTTTAATATTATAATTATTATAATAATATCTAAAAAATAGTAAATAAAAATTATTTAATTTTAACATCATATGAGATATGATTGATGCATGTCTAAACTAGTTGTAGAATAGTTCTACATAATTATCTAGATTAAAGTTTATTTTGATAAGATCAATTTAAATCTAATTTTTTAAATTATTATGCGATAATTTAGATCTGAAAATATGTATGAATCGATACATGAGATGTATGCAAAATATGCCATGATTAGATCTAATTTGTATATGAGATATATGATATAGATCTAAAATTATTTTGTAGTATTACATGTTCCTGATTAAAGCGTTCCTCTTAGCCGTCCGGTCATAAGAACGAAGAAGAATTTAAAGGCCCTCTCCTCCCATCTGATGGGATGTTCTTATGACGTGTAGGAGTGCTATGCATTCGTCCTTAATCAAAAATCCAAAACTTATTTTCTGCAAAATCCTAGATCCTAAAATCCTAGGATTTATTATGCATATTTTATTTATGAACCTACTTAGTTAAAGAATTAAGACTTATGAAATATTAATTAGATCTAAAATTAAGAAAATTTCAGATATAAGACATATTCATGAATCTGGGATTGGGCTTAGGTTGCTCAATTAGGTCTAAGCGGCTTGAATCAAAATCGAAATCAAGAGTTGGTTAGATGGGATCCAAATAAATGCTTAATTGATCAGCACATAATAGGATTTAAGTCTGGATCAAGATTGGAGTCCACCGATCAAAGCAAGATCTAATTAGGCTTAGAGGTGTAGAGTTGGATTGTAGGCTTAACCGCAATCTGTTCTACTCCAATAATTTGGTGTCTAAGGTAAGTTTGGCAGATACGATCAACAAGATTTTTTATTGGGAGCTACTCAACCTGAATGCATTCTTATATGAGTTAATAACATAATCCCTTCCACCGATCTCACTTACCTGGCCATATCTATTGACTTCAAGTTCTGATTTTTAGATGGTCAATAATCCGAGCTAACCGCATGCCAACTAGGTTAGTCCATAATTGTTATGACTATGATAAGTCTAGTTTATTAAGAACTGAGATCAATTCTCCCTAAGAAAAGATAAGTCTGAGGTCTTCCTCATCATTGTAGATGTGCTGGGCTCTTCCTGCGGTTGATGTTTCTTGGTTAGATATAGTAGCTTCAGTTGCGCACCGAAAAGATGCAACCAGTATATTGATATTGGATGCCTATGGGCTGGGGATGAGTTAGGCTCAATATTTCGGATAACGGTGAGCGACTCAATTAGGAAATCCAGTCTATGCAAATGGTGGGTCTTGACTTAAACTAGGAGTGGATTCATATTCTGGATACGGTAAGATTCATGAAATTAGAGATCAAAAGTTTGGGTACACCTGATTAGGATATATGAACAGAGTTGTTTCAATTCATTAGCTAACCCATCACCAATAACTGTTAGGGTGAGATGATGAGTCAGTTGGTGAGACTGCATCATCTCTAGAAATCATTAATCTGGAGATTTTCCGCATCTCTACAAGGGAGTGTAGGATCTGAAAAAAATAGTGGAGCTAAATTTATTTTAAAAAATAAATTTCTAAATAAATTGGTCAAGTCATAATTACAGATCTAACTAGAATCTTTGATTTCACAGGAAAATGTCTGCATCCAACCCATTAGAAACAATATCCTGGGATACACATAAGACTGACGACCCAATTATAATATTGGCTCGAAACTACAAAAATTAATTTAGATTCCTAAGAGTTACCCATGTATTGGACCGGACCCCCTCCACCTTATCAGCCCATCCATCTCGCTGAACAGAGAAGTGTCCTTTGGAAAAATTGGATAGACGAGATAATAAGGCTAGATATACATATTGGGCTCGATGTCTGATGAGCTCCAGCGCTCACATGGAAAGATATCAGGTCTGTCGCGCCAAATGTTGGCTCACCTGTAAGAGATTGTTTGGTGAACAAGTCATGGCAGCCAAGTATCAAATCATCGAATGACTTTTTAAGGCTAAGATGCATGAGGACCAGTCAGTCCAATAGATCACTGTCCCTGATGATGATTAAAAGACTTGGAAGAGCTTTGAGAAGTTGGTGTGAAAGTTAGACTTGAATCTGGCAACGATGTGCCAATCCTTGACTGATGCAATTGGGTAACTCAATCATTTAATTAACCACATGCATAAACTTCAAAATTCTTGGCCGAATTAATGAATATGCTGGTCATGCTGAGCTTTCGATGAAAGGTTTCTAAAGGCTCAAGTTCTTGCTATGGAATGGACTTCTTCAAAGAAAAGTCTCTGAAAAGAAAAAGAAGTCTATGAATAAAGTAGAAAGATGGAAGGAGGAAAGAAAAGACAGGCCGAAGAAGAAGGCCACTGTCAAAGAAAAAGTATTTCCATTACAAACAGCGATGGCACTGAAAGTTGGATACTGCCCTACTTACCTGGCCACCCTAAGATAAGAAGGAAGGTCGTTCTGGAGATATGCTGCGTTATTGAGTCTAACCTTATGATTTCTTCTGGCATCTAGTTGGTTCCTTGACTCTAGTTCTAGTGCTCATCTGTGCACTTCCATGCAGGGTCTATTGAGGATAGTAGGAGGCTGAGGGATGGAGAACATGATCTACACATCGAGAAATGGAGCAGAGTTTGCTGCAGTGGTGGTGAATTACCCTCTGCTTCGATACCATCTGATTTAGACTTAGTTTTTGAATGAACTGTTATTATGTGGGCCTGCAGCTAACCAAGTAATTTGATTTCCTATTTTTAGATTTGCTATGGCACTAGAGGCTATGTGATTAACTTCTTAAGGACCATTAAATAATTTCTTTATGAAAGAAATAAAATTACAAATGTTTCTTTATTAACCGGTCTTATCGTTACATTATTGAATGTATCTGTTCTAACCAAACTATGAGCAAAACGGTGATGCCAAACGACTTAGGAATAGTCTAAAATGATAGGTAATCTATGGCACCTGAGATTTAGGTTCATA
Source organism: Cocos nucifera (assembly GCA_006176705.1). Taxonomy (NCBI): domain Eukaryota; kingdom Viridiplantae; phylum Streptophyta; class Magnoliopsida; order Arecales; family Arecaceae; genus Cocos; species Cocos nucifera. Next base: position 149,009 of record QRFJ01004900.1, read on the forward strand.
TAGGCAGAAGATAGAATCAATAATTGACGAAAAATGGGCTTATTGAGTCATTTGACTTCCGATCATATCCAACTTGTTGAATCTTATCTTCAAGGAAAAATGACTAAAACTTCCTTTTGTTAGGACATTGGGGAAAAGGGCCACAGATCTTCTTGACCTATACACTACTGATGTGTGCGGCCCATTTGATGTGCCGACTAGAGGTAATTTGTCTACTTCATTATCTTAACCGATGCATCTATCTAGGTATGGGGTAATGCTTTTTGAAAAAGTTCAAAGAATTCAGATTAGTAGAAAATAAATTGAAAAATCTATTAAGGTTCTTCGATCAGATCGAGGAGGTGAATACTACGCCGAGAATGTCTTAGACTATCTCAGAAAAATTTGGCATAGTCTCTTCAATGGACCTCCACAGGAATACTCAAACTCAATGAGTTTCAGAATGGAGAAATCAAGACTCTATTGGAGATATGGTCCGATCTATGATGAGCTTTCACAAGACCTCCCCGATATTTTGGGACACTCATTTGTTAACTTCAATTTCTCTCTGAAGCAAGGTTTCTCTAAAATCATTCCTTAACCACACAAAAACAAGTATGAGATTATGGCACAGTGTAAGAAACGTAAGTTGAGTTATCTCAGGTTGTGGGGATTGTCTCAGTCTCATGTCAAAAGACAACAAGCGGCAATTACAGATTTAGGTCTTGTGAGCTCGTTCATAGGAATCCTAAAGAGTCATTAGGTCTTTTCTACATTCTAGAGACCACAATGTTGATTGTGAGTCGACGTGCCATCTTTCCTGAAATAGTTATTTCAGATCAGCGGCATTAGGAAAGTAGATTTAAGCTTGCATGAAAAAGTCTCACAAGTACAACGAGCTAAGGACCAATTGGAACCTAATCAGGTTGAGCCAATAAGAACACTATTCTCCTCCACGTGTGATCGGGAAAGAGTTCCCATCCCACTGAAAGATACTTAGGTAATTATTTCAGAGAAAGTAAGAGAAAATTTCCTCGTAGATATAGTGGCTCATTTTCATATAACTCCCGTGTGATGAGTCCCAAAACCTACAATAAGGCGATATCAGATATCGACTTCGAGTAAATGGCTAGAGCCAAATGTATGTCATGAAATTGACCTTGAATGCACTCAACCATAGTCTGAAACCTTGGTAGATTCCATCAGAAGGTAATAGTACCTATTGGTGTAAAGTGGATCTTCAAGAGAAAGATTGGTGCCAGCGATTGAAAATATGGAGACATTCAAGGCTAGACTGAAGTGGCAAAAGGTTATAGTTCAATCATGAAGGCATTGGACATCAAGATAACCTTTTCTTTAGTGGCTAGCTAAAATCCATCCAACATTGCTTGCCGTTCCAGCCTATTTCAGATTTTATGAAATATGGCAATGGATGTGAAAATAGCATTCTTCTTAAATAGATATCTTGAGGAAGAGATCTATATGGAACAGCCGCTAGGTTTCATCATCCAGTGATACTGATCACAAGGTTGAAGCTGCAAAGGTCCTATATGGACTTAAGCAAGTATCTCGGAGCTGGAACACTCCGTTTCAATGATGTGATCAAAAGCGTTTGGTTTTCATCAAAAATGAAGAGGAATCGTGGTGTCTTCAAAAAGACAGTGCGGAGCGCTGTTGTCTTCCTCGTATCTAATACGTGGATTGAACATCTTTCTCTATTGAAATCGATATTTTCATGTTGAGACAGTCAAAATATCGTTGTTCTGCAAGAAATTTTTTTCAAATGAAAAGACCTAGGTGAAGCCATCCTTTATTTGGAATTAAGGTCTATAGGGATAGACCGAATAGGATGCTAGGATTTTAAAAAGATGTACAATAGAAGAAAGTACTAAAGAGGTTTAGTAAGGAAAACTCTAAGAGGGGATTAATATCCTTTCAAGACATGGTATTCATCTTTCCAAGAAAATATGCCAAGCTCACACCTGAGGAAATAGAACGCATGAGCAAGATCTCTTATGCTTCTACAATGAGGAGCTCATGTAGCCATACTATGGTACACACGATTTGTATAGCCCATGTTGTGAGTGTCGACAAGCAAGATATCAGTCAATCCAGATGAAGAATGCTGGA
>QRFJ01004901.1:0-86633 GCA_006176705.1 Cocos nucifera
AGGATAATCTAAATTACCCAACAAAAGGTACAAAATTAAATCAAATTTAATTTACTTTTATTTTATTTTATTAGGTCTATAAAATCAGATTTGAAATGTCTCAGATCTAATTTGGATTCAAAAAGGAAATTTTTGAAATATCTCTCTTGATCCAATTAGATCTGAACGAACCTGACCCAGAAAATCTGAATTTTTCCTTCAATAAAGTCCTTAAGACTATTTAGATTCGACAAAAAGAAGATTTATTGATTAATCCTTAAAATTGTTCATGACCAAATTATATGTTATTAACTAGAATGACAACGTTTATCGAATATAGATCATTGTGTGCCATATGGGTTGGTTGTCCTCTTTGATGGCAAACATGCAGGATTTCATGCATACATTTTGAAACTTTTTCGAGTTTACAAGCAATGAAAGACATAGATTAAATAATTTAATCTAATTATGCATATGATCTAATCACTAAACCCTGAATCATAAATCTAAAAATTAAAATTTGGTTGGTTGTTATTAATCAAATCAATACCTAGATCTAGAACAATTCTAGAAAAACTTAGATCGTATCTAGGTCAGTTAAAAGATCGAATCTTATACCTTTGTATAGGTTGAGAGCTCTACGACTAAAAATTATTGTCACCCTTTGTTGCTTGGAGCTGTACAGTATGTCTAGCCTCTATGGATAGTCCACATGAAACTGCAACATAGATCGAAGGTTCATCGAACAAAGATCTGCTCGAAGTTCTAGCTTCTCGTGGATTCCTCCTGATGGTTAATCAAAAAATATTCATCAAATCTCTTAGACACTCTAAGAGATGAAGAACAAGGAGGAATAAGGAAGAAGATCAACTTTTGGATCTCCTAAAAATCATAAAATAAATAAGTTAAGAAAGATCCTAAGAGAAGACTCATCTTCTCTTTTCAGGATATCAACTGTTGATGTCCTAAACGGATTTTCATACCTAGATAAGAGGATACCTTCTCCTCTAGTATTTTTTTTATGCTTCTAGGTTCTTCCTCTTTAATTTTTCTCATAGAAAAATTATATAAAAATTAAGAAGAAAAAGTTCTCAAAAGAACCCTAAGAGAAGATCATCTTTTCTTCTTTTCTTCTCATCAGGACATGATCAAATCATGTCCAAAAGAGACCCTGATGCCCCAATAATTTGGAGCATCCATCCTCCACAACCTCTTTCTTTCTTTCTGATCTTTCTCATGAAAATAATCTAAAAGGATGGAGGATAAAAAGATCCAGAGGATACCCTAGAAAAGACAATCTTCTCTTTCTTACCTTTATATCTTCAAGATATCAACAATTGATGTCCCAATAGACCCTCCACGCCCAACAACTTTAAGCATTGAACCTCCCATGCCTTTCTCTCTTCTCTCTCTAATTTTCATAAATTTTGTCAGAATTTTTGATGCCTAAAATCCCTAAAAAAGTTGTGCCCCTTATTTAAATGGCAAGACTAGGTCAATCCATAACTTTTAGGGATTGAAAAGAAGGAATTTGGGGGGCATCCAACTCTTGGGCACCTCCCCCTAAAAATATGGCATGAGAGATCTGAAACGTATGCACAAAACCAAAGAAAAAATGCACACAAAACCTGGGTGGGCATGGGAAAGAAAAACAAAAGGAGGAGTTTTGGACTCACAAGACTCTATCAAGTAGAATCTCATGCAAAACCACTTTCCAATTTTGACCAACTCAAAATTTATTCCAAAACTTTTAGATTATGGGCATGAAAATCCTTTCTTAGTCATGAAGAAATCATGTAAAAAATTTAGAAATAAATGTGTGGGCATGGGCTCTTTGGTGGCGCAAGGAAAGGAGGAGTCATAGTCTAACTAGGACTCTCCTATTTTGCCTAGGTCAAGACCATTTGAACCTAATTTAAAATAGTTTTGAGTGAACCAAATTAATAGATAATTTAAATTTAATTAAATTATATTTAATTAAATTTAAATTTAATTTAATTTTTAGTCAATTTAGAAATTTGGTGTACTCAAGTCCTAATTGAACTAGGACTTGTTCTTTCTTATAATTGGCTTATCTAATAAACTAATTATGCTTAATCCAATTAAATTCAAAATAATTATAATTAAATATAATTTAGTTAGACTTGATCTCAATCTGATTGCTTAAATAAATTGAGCCAATTAGCAATCCAATTGCTAATTAATCCTCCTACAACACTTATATTAGGTCAAACATCAATCATATTGATTGTTTGACCTTAGAACAATTCTAAATTATCGATCAACCATCTAATCAGGTAACAACCTCTAATATATGTGATTCCATAGGTTTGAACATAAGCTGGTAGCATAAAAATTAATTTTTGTAGTAATCAAAATGACTATCTAGCAATAGCATCCAACATCCGGATAGGTCGAGTGTGTGCAAAGCAACATTCTTAGAACCCTAGCCTATGGTTACCATATAATTCATCCTTTTGATCAATAATGCTCAAGATTATTTTAAGTATTCTATCAACACTCATACAAGTCATTCATATTATATTTTAAAATTTTGCAAATCTCATGACTCCTTACGAGGATTACCTAGGCCTAGGTTTTGCTAAATTGAAACACAGCGAGTCATTCGCTTCCTGAAGTTAATCAAGAGTAGTCAATCCCATCTTGACTCACACACCAACTTTATAAGTACTTAACTATACCTAGAAACCTTCCATTGCTGTATTAGAAATATAGGTAGGTCGGCACCAAAGTACAATGAGTTGCTTGCAAGTTACCATGGTGATCTCAGATCGGAGGGACACTTATATCCATCTTTTTTAGCTAGCTATTCTTGATAATAGAGTGCTACATTAGTTACGTTCAGCATTGATGTACTCCCATATCATATCAGTGTCTCCACACCACTTGGTTATAAGAACAACCAATGCATGTGACATACAACGACCTACACTCAATAAGTTATTGTCCTTATTAATAACTTATCATTTGACCATGAATAATTTAAGAACCATTCAATAAATCCTTCTTTATTGATTGAGTGTGGTTTTAAGGACTTCATCATAATCTAGGAGTTCATTTAAGGAAGATAGAACTTTTATGATGAATGAGCCAAATAGCTATTATTATTTAATAATTCACATACTGGTTCCAATCATCTGCAACTTAGATGATTAGATTTAGGACATATTTTCTAACAACTCTCACTTGGACTAAAGCCAATCAAAATAATATCAAATATCCTATCTTCCACTTGAGCTTGTAGAACTCCTCAGTTTTGAGGCTTTAGCAAATGGGTCGGTCGAGTTCTCCTTTTCCATCGATCTTCTAAAGATCGACATCATCTTGATCGAAACCTAAGGTGATAGCAATACAGAGTATGTTGTTCCTGTGGGGCATCTTTGGTTCTTTAGCTTAAGCTATGGCTCCAATGTTGGAAAACATGCAAGGTTTCATGCTTGTATTTCAAATTTTTTTCAAAATAAATCATAGAGGAAGATGTAGATTAAACTATTTAATCTACTAAAGCATGTAATTTAATTACTAAACCCTATATCTAGGACCTATAACATGTCATAATGCATACATAAATCTAAAAATTAAAATACTTTAGTATTGATTAGATTAATACCCTAGATCTAGAATAGTTCTAGATCAAACTTTAGATCGCATCTAGGTGAGAGATGAGATCAAATCTCTTACCTTTGCATGGGTCGAGAACACCATGGTTGAGTCTCTTTATTATCCTTATTTCTTGGAGTTGCATATACATTTGGCCTCTATAGATAGTCTACATGAGGCTGCAATATAGATCGGAGGTTCATTGAATAAAGATCCACTCGAAGTGCTAGCTTCTCACCGATCCCTCCTGATGGTTAATCAAAAAGATATTTTTCAGATCTCTTGGACCCTCCACGAGATGAAGAATACTAGAAGGATTGAGAGAGAAATCCAACTCTTGGATTTCTCAAAAATTAAAAAATAAAAACTAAAAGAAAAGAGCCTAAGAGAAGACATATCTTCTCTTTCAGCACATCAACCATTGATGTCCTGAATGCATCTCCATGCCAGCTCAAGAGGAGACCTTCTCCTCTAGAGTTTTCCACACTTAATAGCCTTCTTATTATCTGATTTTATGATGGTAAAAACTTCATAAAATATGGAGAAGAAGGTTTCTCAAGGAAATTCTGAGAGAAGACTTTCTTCTCTTCTTCTTCTCAGATCAGGATATGATCAGATCATGTCCCAAAATTAAACCACCATGCCTCAACTCCTTGGAGCATTCATCCCCATGACCTCTCCCTCTATCTTCCAAATTTTTCTCTTAGAAAAATTATAGAAAAAATAAGAAGAAAAAAATAGAAAGGAAAAGCACAAGAGAAGACAATCTTCTCTTACCTTTTGTCTTCAATACTTCAACCTTTGATGTCAAAATGAAGGCCTCTTCTCCAAGGATCTTGGCATCCAAAGCCTCTCATGACTCCTCCTCTTTATCTTCTATTTTTTTCATGATTTTTATGGAGTTTTTCACATTCAAAACATGAAACGAGTTATCCTCCTTTTTATATATGGAAACAAGGTCAAAACGTAGTCTTAATGGGAGACCAAGGAGGAGTTTGGGGGGCGTCCAACTCTTAGATGCCTCACCCTGATTTTTGTGCTTGGAGAACTTAAAAGCAACATCAAAAGTATAAGAGAGAAGGTGCACAAACCTTGGTGGGCATGGGAAAGAAAAGTCAAAGAGAAGGGAACAGTTTTAACAAATTAAAACTCTTCAAAGTTTGACTCATTCAAACATCTAAATTTGACCAAGTCAAATTTGAATCAATACAATCAGAAATTGGGCAATGGAACCCTTTCTTAGGCATGAAATTAAATCACATAATGCTCTATGAAAGAATAAGTGGGCTTGGACCTATCTTAGTGGTGCAAGGGAAGAAGGGACGAGTCCTAGTCTAACTAGAACTCTCCTATTTTGACTAGCTCAAAACCTTTTGAATCCAAATCAAAATAGTTTTGAGTCAATCTAATTAATAAAAAATTCTAATCTAATTTAGAGCCTTATTAAATAAGATTAAATTAAATTTAAATCTAAATTAATTACTGATTAAACTAGAAATTAAGTGCACTGAAGTCCTAATTGAACTTGGACTTATTCTTCCTTGCAATTGGCTTATCCAATAAACTAATTAGACTTAATCTAGTTAAGCCCAAACCAATTATAATTGAATCTAATTCAATTAGACTTAATCTCAGTCTGATTGCTCAATCAAATTAAGCCAATTAGCAATCCAATTGCTAATCAATCCTCCTACAACACTTGCATTAGATCATATATCGATCGTATTAATTATCTGATCTTAGAATGATTCTCAATCATTGATCAACCATCCGATCAGGTAACAACCTCTTATGTATGTGAACCTATAGGTTCAAACCTAAGCTGATAGCATAGGAATCAATTTTTGTACTAATCAAAATGACCATTTAGTAATGGTACCCGACATTCGGATAGGTCGAATGTATGCAAGGCAACATTCTTAGAACCCTGATTGATGGTTATCGTATAATTTATTCCTTCAACCAATAATGCGCAAGATGACTTTGAGTTAGATGTAGACACTAATACAAGTAATTCATATTATATTTCAAACTTTGCAAATTCCATAACTCCTCACGAGGATTATCCAGGCCTAGATTTTACCAAATTAAAACACAATGAGATATTTTCTTTCTAAAGTTAATCAGAAGTGGTCAATCCCATCTTGACTCATACATTAACTCTACAAGTATTTGACTATACCTAAAAATCTTTTGAACCTAAATTAGAAATACAGGCAGTCCGGTATCAAAGTACAGTGAGTTACTTGCAAGTCACCATGGTGATCTCTGATCAGAGAGATACTTATATCCATTGATCATAGGTATCTACTCTTTACAGTAGAGTGCTACATTGGTCACATTCAGTGTAGATGTACTCTAACATCATACCTAGATGCTATACCAATATCTCCATACCTTTTGGTTATGAGGACAATCAATGCATATGACATATAGTGTGATGGGATTGGTGTATAGGACGGAAGCATGAATTTCAAAGTAAAAACATAAAATCATAAAAATAAAACCTAAACCCTAGGACCACCTCATTAGCAATTAAATTATATAATATGCATTTATAATATAAAAAAAAGTATTAGAACATACCTCTTATCGCTAAACCCTAAATTGACCCTGATCGTCGGTCCGTCAGGATTTTTACCAGGTGCCCACTTGTTCACCCTCCAATGTTGATCCACACAGAGACTTGATCAAGACACCAGCACCTCTGATTTATATAATTAGAGTTCTAATAATAAGAACTTTAATTAAAAAAGGGCAAGACCTTCTTTAGCCTTTATGTCACCTTCCTTGCTTCTCCTTATCTATCTTTCTTTTTCTTTTGTCTTCTTAATTTTCTTTCCTAATCTCTTAGTCTTAAGATGACTTCTTGTCCTTATAAGGACAAGGCCTAGATAAGAGAAGGGAAGAAAGAAAATTAGACAAAAAGAAACTCTTGTAAGAAAGAAAGATAATTTTCACCACCCCGGACTCTTGGTGCGCACCCCTATTTATAATGTACGTAGGGGTGCCAACTAAATTTCTCGCGCCCCTTTAAAAAAAAAATCTCATGTCCCTTCAGCCAATCTCACACCTCATTAGTAAATAACGAGATGTAGACTAAGTCCAAGTGGTGCCTTAAAGCAGAAGGACTCTTGGACTAATTCTACGTAAGTTATTTATGAAGAGTCGCAATATTTCATCTTTGGCGCCACCCTTTTCATCCATTAGATCATATAAAAAGGCCATCCAAAGGCTCTAGAAAGGGATGCCCATTCAGCAAGAAGGCATGGAGATGATCTTTGAATAGTCAAAGTCCCAAGAGACTTTGACTTGGTCTAAGAGGCGTCAAGGAGGAGTGAGCGGCATGGAGTCTTGGGTGGCAAGGAGGCTTGGGCGACAAAGAATCCTGGGCAACAAAATTTAAAAGGAAAATAGAGTTTTTAACTTGAAGAAGGATTCTTTATCACCCCATATCTGATGTCCATGCCTATTCAAAATTTCTATGCGACATAACAAATGGAAAAAATCAAAATTCTTTGCACATGAAAGACTTCCCACGCGTAGGAGAGAGACTTTATGGTGCATGGGATTAAGATATGTGACATCCCAACTGAAGCCCAATCAGTCTAGGTTAATCCAATTCAAGACTAAATCCTATTTGACTCAAATCGGATCTTAATTAGCCCAAATCGTAAGCCGATTTGAATCCAATTTGAAAATAGGTGCTAGGATTTGCTACATGTGCTAGCATGTTCATCTTGCAAACATCATCTAATCCAATTAGACCCTTAATCAACTCTCTTTGTGTATGATCCATTGGGTTCCACATCTAACCAGTAGTGATTCTGGGTGTGATTTGATCTAATCAAGTTAGAACTCAACCAAACCGATTTAGGTCAAAACTAGCCAACCCAATTTGACTTAATTTAGAACACTTTCTAATGTAATGATCAAATTAAAATTTTAATTTGATCAAACCCACAAGACATGATTTATGTCTAGCAACGTATCATGACTTTTCGAAAGATGTAAAATTTTGATGAAAATACCAAAAATATCCTTTAGTGAAAATTACCATACAATTAGATCCTTCGATCTCCCTACATGCTGAATATGACTCTGAATATGAAAATATGTCAATCCCAATATCATATTCATTTCTCTTTCTATCTTATGATGATGATTCATTTAATAAAATATTAGAAACCATTTCTAATTTTCATTATGCTTTGATCAAAGTCTTTCTGAATCATCATTTGTTTGAAGCAGGTAGGATGCTATATCCTCTTACCAGGAGAGATCGATTCCATGTTAATCACTCACAACCTTCATATATATAATCTACCATATCCAGATCATCCTGTACATAACTGAGTCATGAATGAGTATGAACCAAAATATGGATTTATATATATAAGATTCTATGATAGTTTTAGGTCAAAGGATTACATGCACAAATTTTCCTATGAGAACCATCTATTGACATGTAGATAAGACTCCATTAGATATTCTCGATTTGGATCAATTCAGTGAACTCATTCTCTAATGAGCACCCACATTCTTGTATTAGTGTCATACACAAGTTATTATGAGATCAATCATCCTGTCAATCGAGCATACAAAGAATGTGCTAGTCTTACCAGAAAACATTGATCCCTAACTCAATGTCCCATCGACTAGGAATATTTAAGTTAGGATTTTAAGGTTTTAGGTCTTACTGGTATGATCTCATCATAATCCTAAAACCGTGGTCCTAATTTATAGGATTCATCATAATCTTAAATAAATAATAAGACACTACATATGATGAAATAAATACCTTTATTTATTTATTAAAAATATCATTACATGAGTTTGGATGATAAAGAACAGTCCAAAAATTAATTGGCTTAAGGGCATATTCCTTTCAATCTCCCACTTGCACTAAAGCCAATCACCCTTATATTTTAATCCCATACAATCAAGGTGATGATCGAACAGTTGCAGTGGTAAAGCCTTAGTGAATGGGTCTGCTATTTTGTTCTTTGTGTCAACTCGTTGTATGACTACATCTTGTCTTTCAATAATTTCATGAATGAGATGGAAGCATCTTAGAATGTGTTTGAATTTATGATGAGACCTTGGTTCCTTTGCTTGAGCAACAACTCCAGTATTATCATAGTAAAGTGGTACTAGATTCTCAATTTTAGGAATAACTCTCAATTCAATGATGAACTTCTTCATCCAGACAGCTTCCTTGGCAGCTTCACTTACAACTATGTATTCTGCTTCAGTGGTTGAGTCAGCTATAGTTGGCTGCTTAGTACTCTTCCAACTTACTACTCCACCGTTCAGAGTAAAGACATACCCTGAAATGAATTTACTATCATCTAGGTCTGATTGAAAATTAGAGTCAGAATATGCTTCTAATTTAAGATCAGAACCACCATATACTAGAAAAATATCTTTAGTCCTTCTCAAGTACTTAAGAATATTTTTCACAGCTTTCCAATGATCCTCTCTCGGATCAGCTTGAAATCTACTTGCAATGCCTAAAGCATAAGCAACATCAGGCCTTGTACATAACATGGCATACATTATTGATCCAACAGTCGAAGCATAAGGAATAGAACTCATTCTATTTCTTTCTCTAGGTGTCTTTGGAGACATATTTTTAGAGAGATGTATGCCTTGACTCATGGGTAAATAACCTCTTTTACTCCCATCCATACTAAATCTTTTTAGTATTAAGTCAATGTACCTTGATTGGGATAAGCCTAGCATCCTCTTAGATCTATCTCTATAGATCTTTATTCCTAGTATATAGGATGCTTCTCCCAAATCTTTCATTGAAAACTTATTTGATAGCCATAGTTTGACTGATTGTAACATTGGGATATCATTCCCAATGACGAGTATGTCATCTACATACAGAACCAAGAGGACTATGGTTCTCTCACTAATTTTCTTGTACACACATGGTTCATCAACAATCTTGATAAAATCAAACTCTTTTATTATTTCATCAAAATGGATGTTCCAACTCCTTGATGCTTGCTTTAATCCATAAATGGATCTCTTAAGCTTGCATACCTGATTTGGTCTCTCATTTGACTCAAATCCCTTTGGCTGTGACATATAGACCTCCTCCTCAAGGAAACCATTAAGGAAGGCAGTCTTTACATCCATTTGCCATATTTCATAGTCGTGGTATGCTGCTATGGCAAGCATAATCTAAATAGATTTGAGCATGGCAATAGGTGATAATATTTTATCATAATCAATTCCCTATTTTTGCCTAAAACCCTTAGCCACCAATCTAGCCTTATAGATTTCAATTTGACCATCAGCTCCAATCTTTTTTTTTAAAGTCCATTTGCATCCAATAGGGTTTATATCCTCTGGTGCATCCACAAAAGTCCAAACTTTGTTGGTGTACATGGATTCCATTTCAGATTGCAAGGCAGCTAGCCATTTGTAAGAGTCCTTACTTTTGACTGCTTTCGTATAGGTCAGAGGTTCACCATTTTCAATGACTTGGGCTTCATTATTCTTAATAATGAAACCATACCTCATAGGTGTGTTTCATACTCTTTTAGACCTACGAATAGGAGTTATGTGTTCTGGTTCTTTTATATGATTATTTGGTTGAAAAATTTTTATTTGTTTTTTCTTGAACTTTACTAAGTTCAATATTTCTGCCACTGTCCTTTTCTAGGATAAATTCTTTTTTCATGAAAGTGGCACGCCTACTTACAAATACCTTTTATTCAATAGGATGGTAGAATAAGTATCCTATACTATTTCTAGGATATCCTATAAATAGATATCTATCTGATCTAGCATCAAGTTTAAGTCCAAAATTTCTTTTGACATAAGCTGGACAACCCCATATCATAAGATACCTAAGATTAGATTTCTTACTTCTCCATATGTCATATGGAGTACTAGATACAGATTTAGAAGGTACTCTATTCAAGATGTAAATTGTAGTCTCTAGGGTATGACCCCAGAAGAAAATAGATAATTCAGTGAAGCACATCATGGATCGTACCATATCTAATAAGGTATGATTTTTTCTTTTGACTATACTATTTAATTATGGTGTATAAGGAGGTGTCCATTCAGAGAGAATCCCTTTAACTTTAAGATAGTCTAGAAACTCACTAGATAAGTATTCTCCTCCCCAATCAGATCGAAGGATTTTTATACATTGTCTAGTTTATTTTTTTACCATATTTTGATACTCTTTAAATTTATCAAAGGCTTTTGATTTATGTTTTATAAAATACACATATCCAAACCTAGATAAATCATCAGTGAACGTTATAAAATAAGAGTATCCTCCTCTAGTTTGAGTTGTCATAGGACCACATATATCTATATGTACAAGTCCTAATAACTCATTTGTCCTTTCTCCATGTCCACTAAATAGAATCTTGGTCATTTTACCCATTAGGCATGATTCATAAGTTCCTAATGATTCATAATCAAAAGGATCAAAGAACTTTTCTTTGTATAACTTGTTAATCCTAGCCTCACTAATATGACCTAATCGATAATGCCAAAGTAAAGTATTATTTATGTCATCTCTCTTACATTTTCTATTTTCATTAATATGAAATATATTATCATCCAAACATAGAGTCAACAAACCATTGCTAAATATGCCAAAATAAATATTTTTATTAGAATATTTGATTGAGCAACCTTCGCTCGTTACATTAAGACTATAACCTTATTTCAATAACAAGGATATAGATATAATATTTCTAATGATCTTAGGCATATAACAATAATTTGTAAGCTCTAAGATCTTTCCATAAGGTAACTTCAATATATTTGTCCCTACAGCTTCTGCTTGGATAGACTCTCCTTCAGCACCGTAGAGCTTGAAGTCATCTTTCTTTAAACTCTTAATTTTCTGCAGCCCCTGCAAAGATTTATAGATATGAAAACCACAGCCGATATCTAATATCCAAGAATTTAAAATAAAAAAATTTAATGATAATATAGTATGTATCTCATACATACCTTTTGATGCATTATTTGCACCAGACTTCACGATTGCAAGGTAAGCCTTGCAATTCCTCTTCCAATGATCTATTTTACCGCAGTGAAAATAGATCATCTATCCGAAGACCTTCTTCCCCTTTTTCTTCTTATTTATACCACTTTTAAGATTCAACCTTCTCTTTGAATCCTTTTTGCCTGCCTTCTTCTTGGAGATCCCTTCCATAAGAAGAAGAGGAGCCTTATCTTTCTTGACATGGCTTTCTGCTGTCTTGAGTATATTTAATAGCTCAGACAAAGAAGAATTCAGTTTGTTTATGTGATAGTTCACGACAAACTAAGAAAATAATTCTAGGAGTAATTGCAGGATCAAATCCTGACTTAACTCTCCATCCATAACAAAACCTAATTGACTTAATCGAGTGATTAGGTCAATTACCATCAAAACATGATTGTTCCTTCTATCATTCTTGTACGAAATAATTGCTTAGATATCTCATATCTAGCAATCCTACTATGCTCTCCATAAAGCTCTTTTAGATTGAGCAATATGGATTGAGTGTCCATGCTATTATGTTGCCTCTATAATTCATTATTCATAGAGGCAAGTATGATGCATTTGACAGTAAGAAAATCATTTTCCCACATCTTGTATGTGGACTTATCTTCATCTGTGGCATCATTTCCTAATGGCTTAGGATCAGGGGCATCAAGAATATAGGAGAGTTTTTCTTGACTAAGTATTATTTTTAGGTTTCTAAATCAGTCAACATAATTTTGATCAGTCAATTTATTTGAATCCAAAATTGAACGTAATGAAAGTGAAGAAGCCATTCAATCTACATAATAAAGAATAATATATAAGCAAACAACTCATGATGAAAAACATAATTAAATTAAGACTTTAATTTAATTATGTCTTCCACTATTTAATCAAAAAATCATAACCCTCTTATTTTCTTAGTGAGAATAAGATTCTAATTCCTTATAAAAGGTCTTGTGGTTGCACAATAAACCTATTATAATTTCAAAGGTAGGAAACTCTTTCTAATTGCATTTTATGCAACTCTCAAAAAACTTTTGCCTCTAAAACATTAATAGTCTTGTGTTAGCATAACAAACTTTAATGTTTTAGTTTAAATAGAACCTTTCATTTCTATACAGTCAAAATGAAAGATGACTATTTTTGTGGTTACACAACAAAGCAGTATATTCAAAATGCTGTAAGCATCTCAATGCACTAGATTAATATTACATCATTCTCATGATAGTTCTTGTGGTTACATAATAAAACTAATATGGTTCTGAACATAATAAGAACCTAGTATGAAGGAAGGCCTTAATGTAGTGAATATAATACTAAGCATTTCAACCTAGAATTAAATTAATCGTATCGATCAGGTAAGTGGGAGAGAAGTGGGAGTCCCCTTGTTGCTTTCCTTAGACACCAATAAATTGGCTAGGTCAGACAATAGAACTAATTAAAAAACCATATTCCCTTTACCAATCATGAACCATTTATTCTAAACACCGATTGATCAATTAGACATCCCGACTGATACAGCTATAGATTAATTACACTACAACTTAATATAAATTTTTAAAGAGGGATATAAAAGGTCTCGATGCACATTCTAATTTAAATCAAACTAAATGCCTAATAGCATCAGTTATAATAAAATTTATATATATCTACTAACATGTATAATTATTCTAGGACAACCATCATTGTATAGTGAATACTTTCCACTATATCAGGGCAACCTTTACAAAATAATATATACACAATAATCTCATTATGATAAATAAAAGAGCATGATCTCATCATATAAATAACATGCAAATAAACACAAAAATATATCATACTTTTCTTTTGTGCCATTATATTATAAGCAAAGCATTATATGATTTAACCTAATAAGGCTTGCTTTGATACCACTGATGGGATTGGTGTACAGGACGAAAGCATGGATTTCAAAGCAAAAATATGAAATTATAAAAATCAAACCCAAACCCTAGGACCACCTCATTAGCAATTAAATTATATAACATGCATTTGTAATATAAAAGAAAGTATTAAAATATACTTCTTATTGCTAAATCCTAAATTGACCCTAATCACCGGTAGCAGTCCGTCAGGATTTCCACTAGGTGCCCATGTGTTCACCCTCCAACATTGATCCACACAGAGACTTGATCAAGACACCAGCACTTCTGATTTATATAATTAGAGTTCTAATAATAAGAACTTTTATTAAAAAAGGGCAAGACCTTCTTTATCCTTTATGTCACCTTCCTTGCCTCTCCTTATCTATCTTTCTTTTTCTTTTGTCTTCTTAATTTTCTTTCCTAATCTCTTAGTCTTAAGATGACTTCTTGTCCTTATAAGGACAAGGTCTAGATAAGAGAAGAAAATAAAGAAAATTGGATAAAAAGAAACTCTTGTAAGAAAGAAAGATAATTTTCATCACCCCGGACTCTTGGTGCGCACCCCTATTTATAATGTACGTAGGGGTGCCAACTAAATTTCTCACACCCCTTTAAAAAAAATCTCATGTTCCTTCAGCCAATCTCATGCCTCATCAGTAAATAATGAGATGTAGACTTAGTCCAAGAGGTTCCTTAAAGTAGAATGTCTCTTGGACTAATTCTATGTAAGTTATTTACGAAGAGTCACAATATTTCATCTTTGGCGCCCCCCTTTTCATCCATTAGATCATATAAAAAGGCCATCCAATGGATCTAAAAAGGGATGCCTATTTAGCCAGAAGGCATGGAGATGATTTTTGAATAGTTAAAGTCCCAAGAGACTTTGACTTGGTACAAGAGGTGTTAAGGAGGAGTGGGCAGCATGGAGTCTTGGGCGGCAAGGAGTGTTGGGCGACAAAGAATCCTGGGTGACAAAATTTAAAAAGAAAATGGAGTTTTTAACTTAAAGAAGGACTCTTTATCGCCCCATATCTGATGTACACTCCTATTCAAAATTTTTACATGACATAACAAATGGGAAAAGTCAAAGAAGGTAGGCGCCAACTAATTCCATGCGCCAAAAATTCTTTGCACATGAAAGACTTCCCACGCGCAAGAGAGAGACTCTCTAGCATGTGGGATTTAGATATGTGGTACCCCAACTAAATCCCAATCAGTCTAGGTTAATCCAATTCAAGACCAAATCCTATTTGGCTCAAATCGGATCTTAATTTGCCCAAATCAGAAGCCAATTCGAGTCCAATTTGAACATAGGTGCTAGGGTTTGCTACA
The DNA here is from genome assembly GCA_006176705.1 of Cocos nucifera. Lineage (NCBI taxonomy): Eukaryota > Viridiplantae > Streptophyta > Magnoliopsida > Arecales > Arecaceae > Cocos > Cocos nucifera. Next base: position 14,836 of record QRFJ01004901.1, read on the forward strand.
TGTGCTAGCATGTTCATCGTGCAAACATGGTCTAATCCAATTAGACCCTTAATCAACTCTCTTCGTGTGTGACCCATTGGGTTCCACATCTAACCAGTAGTGAGTCTGGGTGTGATTTGACCTAATCAGGTTAGAACTTAACCAAATCAATAATTAAAATTTTAATTTGATCATTAAATTAGAAAGTATTCTAAATTAAGTCAAATTGGGTTGGCTAATTTTGACCAAATTAGATTAGAACTTAACCAAACTGGTTTAGGTCAAAATTAGCCAACCCAATTTGACTTAATTTAGAACACTTTCTAATTTAATGATCAAATTAAAATTTTAATTTGATCGAATCCACAAGATATGATTGACGTCTAGCAACATATCATGACTTCCTGAAAGATGTAAAATTTTGATGGAAATACCAAAAATATCCTTCAATGAAAATTACCATGCAATTAGATCCTTCGATCTCTCTACATCCTGAATATGACTCTGGGTATAGAAATATATCAATCCCAATATCATATTCATTTCTCTTTCTATCTTATGATGATGATTCATTTAATGAAACATTAGAAACCATTTCTAATTTTCATTATGCTTTGATCAAAGTCTTCCTGAATTATCATTTGTTTGAAGCAGGTAGGATGCTATATCCTCTTACCAGGAGAGATCGATTCCATGTTAACCTACTCACAACCTTCATATATATAATCTACCATATCCAGATCATCCCGTACATAACTGAGTCATGAATGAGTATGCAAAATATGGATATATATATATAAGATTCTATGGTAGTGTCCGATCAAAGGATTACATGCACAAATTCTACTATGAGAACCATCTATTGACATGTAGATAAGACTCCATTAGATATTCTTGATTTGGATCAATTCAGTGAACTCATTCTCTAATGAGCATCCATATTCTTGTATTATGTCATATACAAGTTATTGTGAGATCAATCATCCTCTCAATCGAGCATACAAAGAATGTGCTAGTCTTACCGAAAAACATTGATCCCTAACTCAATGTCCCATCAACTAGATATATTTAAATTAGGATTTTAAGATTTTAGGTCTCACTGGTATGATCTCATCATAATCTTAAAACCATAGCCCTAATTTATAGGGTTCATCATAATCTTAAATAAATAATAAGACACTACATATGATGAAATAAATTCCTTTATTTATTTATTAAAAATGTCATTACATGAGTTTGGATGACAAAAAATAGCCCAAAAATTAATTGGCTTGAGGGCATATTCCTTTCATAGTGATCTACTCTCGATAAGTTATCATCCTTGTTAATAACTTATCATTTGATCGTGAATAATTTAAGAACTATTCGATAAATTCTCCTTTATCAATTGAGTGTGGTTCTAAGAACTTCATCATAATTTAGAAGTTCATTTAATGAAAATCAAATTTTATGATGAATTAGCTAAATAACTATTATTATTTAATAATTCACATACTAATTTCAATCATCTATAACTTAGATGATTGGCTTTAGGACACATTTTTCAACAACTCCCACTTGGACTAAAGCTAATCAAAATGATATCAAATATCTTTTCTTCCACTTGAGCTCATAGAACTTCTTAGTTTCAAGGCTTTAGCAAATGGGTTGGTCAAGTTCTCCTTTTTGGTCGATCTTCCAAAGGTCGACTTCATCCTGATCTAAAATCAAAGGTGATAGCAATGTAGAGTATGCTAGTCTTGTAGTGTATCTTAAGTCGTATTGCCTAAACTATGGTTCTAGTACTATATTAAGACTGGACCATCGATAGAGGGTGCCTCTCCCAGCTTGCTAATGAACATATGCAACCATATAGCCTATAAGGCAGCATCAAATGCCATAATAAACTCTACATTACTAATAGAATTGGCTTTAAATATTCTGCTTAAAATTTTTTCAGCAGATTGCTCCTTACTCTAGGATAAATTCATGACTCAACACTCTCCTGTTATCATCTTTATCTTACTAAAAACTAGAATCAAAGCATTTAGGAACTGATCTAGGGTTCTAGGATTAGCTTTTGAATTTTTTTCAAAATTACAGCGAAAGAGATGAATTAATCACATTAAATCATGAATAATATAATATAAAATCCTAGATCTAGGATCCTATTACATGATTAAGGCTTGCTATTAAATCAATAAATAAAATATCAAAAGAACTACATGTTGATCATATCAACAGTAGACTACTCTAGATCAGATCAAGACATATAATAGGAAGATCAAATCACCCTTACCAATGAATCTAAAGTTTCTTAACTTGCTGATCTGGGCTTGAGATGGTTGCTCTGAGCTTCACATGCATCCGACCTCTACGAGTTATCTACATGAGCCCTCGATTGAAGATCTGAAGTTCGGTGCCCAAAAATTAGCATAGTATGCTAGTACTATACTAATCCTTCTCCGATGGTTGATCTGCATCTTTCTTCCTTCAAGCTTAAACTCTCTAACTTTTAGAAGTCAAGAAAGATGATTCATGACACTGAGACACCTCAAACACTCACAAAAACCCTTTTCTTCTTCTTTCTTCTCTCACCAAAGCACCTTGATTGGTGCCCTTACAAAATCCCATGCCCTAGGTTTCTCTCTTAGATTTTTCACACCCCAAGTGATCTCTCTCATGCAATCCATGAAAAAATTTGATCAAAATTTATTTTATATATGGAGATATAGAGGAATCCTTGACTAGGTCAAATACCTAGTTGAGGATTATCCAAACAGGGCTAGACTTGGGGTGCCCAAGCTCTTTTATTTCTTGTGTGGACCACTAGGGAATGTTGCACAAAAAGGTCTCTAAAAGTCATGAAAATTTAAGAGAATAAATAGGGATGTGGTTGACACAAAATAGGAATGAGTTTTGGTTTCTCAAAACTCTATCTCATAGAGTTTAAATCAACTCAAACTCTTCTTTTGACTTGATCATAATATCTAAATAACATATTTGAGATAAAGAGAGCAAGGGGGCATGCATGAATATCTAGAGAGAAATATTTCCATGAAAAAATCCAAAACAAAATTAGCGTGGGGGGTGTTGGGGCTATGGTGGCACATGGAGATAGGAGTCCTAGTCTCACTCGGACTCCTAGTTTGACTTGGTCCAACTTGATCCTTGGACCAAATTAAATTATGATTTAATTAACCTAATTAGATTAGGTCATAGTCCAACTAATAATCTAATTAAATCAGATTAAATTAGATTTAATTTTAATTTAATTTTTTAATCAAATTAAAAATTGGGTTGATACAAGTCCTAATTGAACTAGGACTAGTTTTTTCTTACAATTTACTGATCCAATAAACCAATTGGACTTGATCCAATCAAATCTAAATCAAATTTAATTAAATTATATTTAATTAAACTTAATCTCAATTCTCTGGCTTAATCAAACTAAGCTAATTAGCAATTGAATTGCTAATTGATCCTCTTGCAACACTTGTAGTAGGTCAAACATTAATCGTATTGAATGTTCAACCCTAGAATGATTCTTAATTATCGATCAACCATCTAATCAGACTAAGAACTCTAATGTGTATGACCTCATAGGTATGAATATAAGTTGGTAATATAAAAATAAATTTTTGTACCAATCGAAGTGACCATCTAGCAATGGTACCTGATGGTCAAATAGGTCGAATGTATAGAACAACATCCTTAGACCCCATGTAGATATAATTTTTGTATAATTCATCCCCTTGACCAAAATGTTTGTATGATACCTCAGAGTTTAAATGTCAATCCTAGTTTGGTCATCTATATTGTATTTCAAAATATCAAATCCATCTCATGGATTACCCTAGCCAAGGTTCTTGCTATATCGAAATACAGTGATGCATTCTTCTCCAACTATTGGAGTGGTCAATCCCATCTTGATTACTCACAAACTTTACAAGTACTTGACTATGCCTAAAAATCTTTTGTCACTAAATTAAAAATTTAGTTAGTCCAGCACCAAAGCATAGTGAGTTGCTTGCAAGCCACTATGGTGATCTCAGGTCTAAAGGATATTTATATCGATATCGCATCAGAGTAATTCTCGATAGTAGAATACTTTGGAATTGATTACGTTCAATGATGATATACCCATACATCTCACTTACATGCCATACCAGTATCTCCACACTCCTTTGTTAAGAGGACAACTAACCTCTATGGTATACAACGACCTATGCTCGATAAATACTATCGTTCTAATTAACAGCGTATCATTTGGTCGTGAACAATTTTAAGGACTAATCAATAAATCCTCTCTTTATCGAAACTAAATAGTCTTAAGAATTTGATCATAATAATGGAGTTCATTAGAAGATGTATACCTTATGATGAAAATATCAAAATAAATATTTTATTTATTAATAAATCAATTATAATTATAAGGTAACTTAATCGTTAATAGATTGATGATTGACTTTGGAATATATTTTTCAATAACTCTCACTTATCCTAAAGCCACTCAGCACAGTATCTAATACCTATCATTGACTTGTATTCCTCGAACTCCTTTATCATCAGGGCTTTAGTGAAGAGGTTGGTCAGGTTATACTTTTTGTTGATCTTCTGAAGGTCGACGTCACCTCTATTCATGATCTCCTAGATCAGATAATAGTGGTGCAGTATATGCTTCGTCCCCTGGTGTGCCTTTGGTTTCTTTGCCTGAGCAATGGCACCAGTGCTGCCGCAATAGAGCAGGACCAGACCATTAAGGAAGGATGCTACTCCAAGCTCGGTGATGAACTTCCTCAGCCATATAGCTTCTTTTGTGGCATCTGATGCTGTAATATACTCTGCTTCACAAAAAAAGTCTATCATAGTACACTACTTGGAACTCTTTCAATAGATGGCTCCATCATTTAGGATAAAGACAATCTGACATGCTTCTACTATCATCATAGTCAGATTAAAAGCTAGAGTCAGTAATTCCCACAAGTTTCAAATCTGACTCACTATAAATCAATCATTGATCCTTAGTATTTCTTAAATACTTAAAGATAGTTTTTACCACTTTTCAGTGATTCTCTCCTAGATTAGATTGATATCAACTCACTACTCCTAGTGAGTATGCCACATATGGTCTTGTACATGTCATGGCATACATGATAGATCCCACTATCAAAGTATATGAAACTCCGCTCATATGCTCTCTTTCTTCAGGAGTTATTAGATAATCCCTCTCAGAGAAAGAAATTTCATGGCCTATCGGAAGATAGCTCTTTTTAGAATTTTTTATGTTGAACCTTTTCAGCACAGTTTCTATGTACGTGGACTAGGATAACCCAAGCATCCTCTTAGATCTATCCCTATAGATCTTCATCCCTAGGATGTAGGATGCTTCACCCAAGTTCTTCATGAAGAACTAAGATGACAACCAAACTTTTGTTCCTTATAGTGTGAGGATGTCATTTATAATTAAGAGAATATCATCAACGTACAAAACAAGAAATACTACTATCAGATCATTTGCCTATTTGTAGATGTAGGACTCTTCTCTATTTTTAATGAAGTCATATATTTTGATCATCTTATTAAAATGCATGATCCAACTTGGAGATACTTGCTTCAATCCATAAATGGATCTCTGAAGCTTGCACACCTTGGACTCATCTATAGTTCACCCTTTCGGTTGCATCATATACACTTTTTCGATCAACTCTTCATTCAGGAAAGCTGTCTTCACATCCATCTACCAAATTTAATAGTCCAGATGGGCAGCTATAGCAAGCATTGTCTGAATGAATTTGAGCATTGTCATAGGAGAGAATGTCTCATCATAGTCAATACCATAATATTGATGATATCCCTTGGCAACCAAATGGGCTTTATAGGTCTTCACCTTTCCATCTACGCCCTTCTTCCTTTTGAAGATCTATTTACATCCAATAGGTTTAACCCCTTCAGGTAGGTCAACCAATGTCCACATATCATTGATCTTCATGGACTTCATCTTGGATTTCATGGCCTTAAGCTATTTTTTGGAATCAGGTCTCTACATTGCATCCATGTAAGTGATCGAATCCTCATCATTCTCATCGAGTTCGATAGGATCACCATCACGGATCAAGAAATCATAGTATATGTCCAGTTGATGTGGTACTCTATCGGATCATCTTAATGGTGCAGAGACATTGGGCTCTGAATATGATCTAATCAAATTTGGTTCAGGTTCAGCTATAGGTGTCGGCTTTTCTACCTATTGAACTTCATCAAGTTCAACCTTAGAGGCAACAATTTCTTCACCAAGGAATTTTTTTTTCAAAATGACTGCCTTAAGGTTGACGAACACCTTTTGTTCATCAGCATGGTAGAAAATGTACTCTTTTGAATCTTTGGGGTATCCTATAAATATGCATTTGTCAGACCTAGGTCCAAGTTTATCTATGATTAATCATTTTACATAAGCCGAGCACCCCCAGATCCTAAAGTATGAAAGTGCTGGCTTAAGCCCTATCCATATCTCATTTGGAGTCTTAATTACAGAATTACTTGAAACCCTATTTAACAGATAGCAAGCTGATTTGAGTGCATATTCCTAGAAGGATATCGGCAAGCTGGTAAAATCCATCAAGGATCAGACTATATCTAATAGAGTCTGATTCCTCCTCTCAGTCATACCATTATGCTATGGTGCTCCTAGAGGAATCCATTGGGAGAGAATCCCATTCTTTCCTAGATATGTGAAAAACTCATCAGAAAGTTATTCCTCTTCTCGATCCAATTGAAGAATCTTAATATTCTTTCTAATTTATTTTTCTATTTTACTTCAAAATCGTTTGAACATTTTAAATAACTCTGACTTATGTTTCATCAAATAGACATATCCATACCTAGATAGATCATTTATGAAAGTAATGAAGTAAAGATATCCACCACTAGCACTTGTGCTCATTAGTCTGCATATGTCAGTATGTACTAGACCTAAAAGCTCAATGGCTCTCTTACCTTTTTCAGTAAAAGATGACTTGATCATTTTTTCAAGAAGACAAGATTCACAAGTTGAAAGTAAATCACAATCACTGACTTTGAGGATTTTCTCTTGAATCAACCTATTTATCCTATTCTTATTGATGTGACCTAGCCTACAGTGCCATAAGTAGATGTCAGATACACTATCTAATCTAGAATGCTTGCTAGTGGAATAGACTACATTAACAGATTATAATAACATGTACACACCATTGTTCAAATGTCTAGAGAATATAGTAATACCATTCATAATGACATTACAAAATTCTTTCTTTATCAAAAATTTATAATTGTCTTTCACCAAAAGACCTACAGAAATGATATTCAAAAAGAAACTAAGAGAAAAATGACAAGCATTAAGAACAACTATATGAGACTCAAATATAAGTTTCAAGATTTCTAATGCTAGAACTAGAATTGATCTTCCATCTCCAACATTCAAGAACTTCTTGCCTTGCTCGAATCTTCTACTGACATGTAACCCCTACAACAAATTGCAAATATGATAAGGGCTGTCAGTATCCAATACTCAGTTAGTTTTATCATAAAAAAAGAAATTGCAAGAAGTTATCATATAAATATCTTGCCCAGCAATCTCGACCTGTTGGGGTCCAGTGAGGTAATGTACTGAGGATAGTTCCTCTTCTAGTGCCCCCACTTCTTACAGAAGAATCATTCAGCTTAACTCTTATTGGACTTGATCTTCATAATCTGGCCCAGCATAGATGTCCCAATTTGAACTTGCACCTTCTTTGATTTCTTCTTCTTATTCTTCTTCCCTTTCTTAAAGGGTTGAGAATCAGAAAATGAACCTTCCACTAAGTTCACTGACTCCTTGTGGAGTTGGTGATCCTTCCCAAAGTTTTGAAGTAACCCCCATAATCCATGGTTGTTAACTTCAGGCTTTGTCATTCTATAATGAGTAAGGAATGGAAGATATGATTTGGACAATGAGTTCAAGATTGCATCTTTTTCTAGTTGCTCGTGCAAGAAAAATCTGACCTTGCTCAAACATTCCATCAGCTTAATCATGCACAATACATGATCAGTGATAGGAGCTCCATCCCTCATCTTGGCATTAAAGATGGCACAACTGGTCTTATTCCTCTCAACATCATCGGGTGTACTAAAAGACTTGTTCAATACTTGAAGCATATCTTCTGACTGAGCTGATTCAAACCTATGACTGAACTTATCGCTCATGATAGCCAACATAATGCAACACACCATGATTCGATCATTAAGCCACTTCTGATAAGTATCTCTGACCGTTCCACGTGCATTGGGTGCTGACTTCTTTGGTGCTGGATCTGTCAGTATTTACAGAATTCATTCATACTCCAGGACTATCTTCAACTTTCGGTATCAGTTATCGAAGTTGGATCCTACCAACTTATCATTGTCTAACAATGATTGGAGCGAAAGAAAAGTGGCCATGTCTGCACAAAAGAAAAATCAAAATCTAATTAGTAATTGATTCATTAAACCTAAAGATTTGGACTTTAATCAAAAGATTTTTTCATTATTTTATTCAAATTGGTAGCCTTTACCTCTAATTCAAGGAATTATCCTAATTTTTTAGTGGGTACTAAAATCCACATAGACTACACACAAGCCCAACTTTAGTTGGTCAATTCATATACATCTAGGGATAGGTTCATAATCAATTATTTTTTTAAATAATTTTTAGTAATTTAATTTTACCTTGATCTGTAATCAGTAGGCTTTGGCCTTCACTGAAAATATCAAGTTAGGTCCAACCATTAACATGACCATACTTGGTCCATCTAACCAATGAATGATTAAGCCCAACTTTGGTTGGTCAACCTAATCACCATTTAGATAGATGTAGTTAAGAAATCATATTATAAATAATAATTTCATTAGACGATAAGCACTAGGCCTTTGGGCCTCCAATGATTATCAAACTAATGAACCCATATCATCCACTTAATGGGAGGCTATGATCTAATTATCACCATAACTATTTTATTTTTAGGAATCTAATAATTTTAGAAGATTTAATTAATTTGATTTAAAGAAGATAGAGAGAATAAGCTAGCCAATTTTGATTCTCCCACTGACTTCACCATGTCAGATTAGAAAAAGGACCTTGTTCCCCCTAGGAATGATTTTGATGAGCACAAAATAATTAAGAGAGGTACTAATAATTTCTATTCTTGGAGATATTTTTAAAAGTTATTACATGATTTTTAAGAATTTTTATATAGCAAAAATTTGATTAAAGATGATCAATTTGAAATTTACTTTAGTTGGAGCAAAAATTAAAATTTTTTGAAAGCCTCAAAACTTCCAAGATGATGTCGATTCATTTGGAAGTGGTCTCAAATTATTTAGAAGCATAAAAGTGAAGATATGATGTGTTTGATAAAAGAGAGCAACCCCTAGGTCGACCTTTTTTTCTTTGGCAACTGGCATGCAGGATTGGCACGCTATTTTTGAACTGGCACACAAAAAAGGAGCAACCTACGGGGCGCCCGATGGAAAAAGGAGCGACCTATGAGGCAGCTCTTGTAGGTTCTATGTGCAAGTTATAGAACATAGACTTTCTCATCTATTACAAAAGGGATGACCCATGGGGCACCCTATAAAGATACTGCATAGATATATAGAATACTATTTTTCTCATCTGTTATGAAAGGGACGACCTAAGGGACACCCCCTACAATGAAAATTCTTGTAATGACTATTTTTCTTCTCTGTTCAGTGTACTAAATGTTTCCTAAATTATCTACAATGACTACAAATAGCTACTATTCATCTTCCAGCATTGAATGAGGGTTTAAAAGCCTTGAAAAAGGAAGAAAATCATGAAGAAAATTATGTGAATATTCAGCTCAAAGAAAACTCAGCCCTAGGCAAGAGAAGCGTTGATTTCAAGCCCAACCACTTCTCCAACATGCATTCAAATCTTCAATCTCTTTGAGAGAGTTCTTAAAATTTTTCTCTAGTTTGTGTAAAATTTTTTTAAAGCTTTATTATGCTCATTAAGGAGCTAAGTGTGCTGAACTTGTACATCCTCTTTCACTCTATTTTACTATTTTGGGGCTCAAGCTTTTGGGGGGTTCTCAAAGCTTGGAAAGATTGATTCTAACCTTGAATTAGATTGTATTGGATTGGTTTGTATCTAAAAAATAAGTTTTCTAGCTCAGGATAGCTAGGGTCAGAGCATCCGATGTTGTATTTATTTGAATACATTAGTGGATTAGAATTCTCAAGTAGGAGCTTGGGGAGTGGATGTAGGTGCAAGATTGGCATCGAACCACTATAAATCATCTTACTTATGTTGTTCTCTCTTCTTCCTCTTTACTTATTCTATTATGCTTAATTTCTTTCCATTAAATTAGGCTCTTGCTTCTTACTTACCTAACTTACCTCACTTCACTTAAAACTTCAAAAGCACATATTGCAATTCTTTTTTGTAGTTTAATTTTTTTTTAAGAAACCCAATTCACCCTCCCTCTTAGGTTGCATAGCTGGGCAATAAGTGGTATCAAAGCTTGGTGCTCTAGTCTTTAGTTGATTTCATCATCAAGAGCTAAAGACCTATGGCAACTCAAGTTAGCACTTCACTTGCTGAGGAGCAATCCACAAACCGACCTCCATTTTTTAATGGATCAAATTATATATTTTGAAAAGCTAGGATGAAAATATTTATTCAAGCTCTTGACTATGACATATAGAGTGTCATAGTGAATGGACCTCACTCCCCCATAAAATAAATTGGAGGGAAGGACATTTCTAAAGCTAAAAATGAGTGGGATGAGGTTGACAAAAAGATGGCACAACTTAATATGAAAGTCATTAATGTTTTATACTGTGCCCTAAATGCAAATGAATTTAATAGAATTTTTATATGTAATTCTACTAAAGAGATATGGGATAGATTAGAGGTAACTCTTAAAGGTACAAATTAGGTAAAAGAGTCTAAAGTCAATATGCTTATCCATACATATGAACTCTTCAAAATGGAACCTGATGAGTCTATTACCTAAATGTTTACTCATTTCACTGATATCATTAATGGGCTTAAAAGTCTTGATAAGTCCTATACTAATAGTGATCTTGTGAGAAAGGTACTTAGATCTCTACTAAGAACTTGAAAAGCTAAATTCACAATGATTTAAGAGCCCAAAGATTTTAACACCTTACGTTGGAGGAGCTTCTTGGATCACTTATGCCACATGAACTCAATATGAAGCAATATAGTGAAGAAGAAACTAAAAAGAAGAAGACTATTGCTCTCAAGTCTATTGCTCAAGAAGAGGAAGACTCGGATCATTCAAATAATGAAGATGAAGATGAGGAGCTTGCTCTCATCACCCAAAAATTTAAGAGATTCATGAAGAAAAGAAGGCAAGGATTAAGAAGAAGGCCAATAGCTAAGGAGAAGCCAAGCAAAGAGAAAGAAAAAGAGCAACCCCTTATATGTTATGAATGCAAGAAACTAGGGCACTTTAGATTCGATTATCCTCAACTTAAGAAGACCCCTAAGAAATTCAAAAAGAAGGCAATGATGCCAACTTAAAGCGGCAGTGATGAATCAAGCTCCGATGATGACACCCATGAAGAAGCCAACCTTTATCTCAAGGCACACAAAAATGAGGTAACATCTGAACTTTCAAATAAATTTATAATTGATGAATTACATGAGGCTTTTAATGATTTATTTGATGATCTAAAGAAGTTAGGATTAAAGAACAATGAGCTAAAAAAATAAAATCAATGTTTACTAAACGAAAATGAAGAAATTTTAGCTGAAAATAAAATTTTAATTCAAGAAAATCAGAACCTAAAAGTTGAAGTAAATAAGATGAGACCTATTATAGACAAATTTACCTTAAATTTAATTAAATTAAATATACTTCTAGAAAATCAAAGGACTGTTTATGATAAAGCTGGTCTTGATTATAACCCACTAAAAAAGTAGAAATTTTTGAAGAACATATTTATGAACTCTTCTCAAAATACTATTTCCTATTTCAGCTGTGATAAATTAGGCCATAAATTTTTTGCATGCTATTCTAACAAATTTGGTAGCTCTCATGTAAAAATGGTGTAGGTTCCTAATGAAACTATTATGACTAACCAAAGAAGACCCAAGAAAGCTTAGGTATCTAAAGTCAAAACCTAATTTTCTTGTAGGTATGTCTTGCATTTCGAGAATCAAAAAGAAGTTGGTATCTTAATAGTGGATGTTCAAGACATATGACTGGTGATGAATCTCAATTCATTACTCTAGAAGAAAAAGATGGAGGAATGGTCACCTTTGTAGATAATGGTAAAGGAAAGATCATTGGAGTAGGTAACATTGGTATCACTCCCTCCACTTTTATTAAAAATATTTTGCTAGTAGATGGTCTCAAGCATAATCTTTTAAGTATTAGTCAATTATGTGATAAGGATTTTAAAGTTACTTTTGAATCTACTTTGTGCATCGTAACTAGTCCCACTAATAAAAATATAAGATTTATTGGATATAGGCATGAAAATGTTTACATGGTAGACATGAATGATTTATCTTTGCAAAATATGTAGTGCCTAGTACCAATGAATACAAAGATTAGTGAAACTAGTTGGCTATAGCATCGTAGACTTGCACATATTAGTATGTACTCTCTTTCTAAACTCATCAAAAAGAATTTAGTTGTTTGGCTACCCAAATTAAATTTTGAAAAAGATAAAATATATGATGCATATTGTTGGTGCAAAATCTGATCGACGTCGGATCGAGCTGGAGTTAAGAAAGAAGAGGTCACTGTCGGTGACCTGCAAAACAAAGTCTCACCTGAAGTCAGTGGTGGTGGCTCCGACAGGATCCTCCGATGATCAAGTCAGCTCCTCTGACCAAGAGAAATGGAGTGCTCAGAAAAGAATTCAGTAGAGTTTTTGGGAAGGAGAAGAGAGCCTAAAGAAAACATATCTGGAGGGTCCCTTTTATAGATGGAGCCCAGAGTAGACTAATAATGACAGTTGTAGCCATCCAATAGCTGGCCGCTCGGGGCCGCATGGGATTTGTTATGAAGAGGGACACCACCTATAGCAGACTAATAGTGACAGTCATAGCTATCCGATAGCGGGCCACTCAGGGCTGCGTGGGATTTGTTATGGAGAGGAACGCTGTCTATAGTAGATCGATAGTGACAGTCATAGCCATCCAATACTGAGCCACTCGGGGCCACGTGGAGTTTGTTATGGAAAGAAGTGTCCATTATCGAGATTTAATAATCGAAGTTCAGAGGAAGCAGACATCGGTTAATGAAGAGCTTTGGCATATGTCCATTTCAGAAGAGTTTGGACTCCTAAAGGGAATACGGCTAGAGAGGATCATCTAGAATGAATACTACTTAAAATCTGAAAGTAATCTGCTAGAGAAATCCGGATGGAGCTCGACTGATGGAGAAGTCCAAAAGAAGTCCGACTAATGGAGAAGTTTGGCTGAAGGAGAAGTCCGAAAGGAGTTCAGCTCCTAAAGGAATTCGACTAAAGAAAAAGTCCATAAGGAGTTCGACTACAGAAGAAATTTGATTGAACGAGAAGTCTAAAAGAAGTTTGGCTGTTGGAGGAATTTGACTAAAAGAGAAGTTCGGAAGGAGTTTGGCTCTTGGAGGAATCTAACTGAAGGTGAAGTTCGGTAGGAGTTTGGCTCTTGGAGGAATCTGACTAAAGGAGAAGTCTGGAAGGAGTTCGACTACTGAAGAAATCTGATTGTAGAAGAAGTTCGAAAGTAGTTTGACTACTGAAGAAATCCGACTGAAGGCAAAGTCCGGTAGGAGTTTGGCTCCTAGAGGAATTTGACTGAAGGAGAAGTTCGGAAGGAGTTCGGCTGCTGGAGGAGTTTGGCCGCTATAGGTGTCTAGGAGGGGTTCGATCGCTAGAGGAGTTCTCGATCAAAGCTCTTCTATGATTACTAGTTATATTAGGCTAAGCATCAGACTGGATTTCGATGGAAGCGTGGTTTATCCCCAATAATAATCTCCTCACTTTTGAGTTCAAAATTTGAAGAAAGAAAGTACAAAAAAGACGACTACCGAAGTTTTTTTTTAGGCTTTGCATCCGTTGAGGTTGAAGCTCGGGGGAGATCTTATCTTTGATTGAAGTAGAGAGAGATCTTATCTTCTTTTGAAGTTAAAGCTTGGGGGAGATCTTATCTCCAACCGAGGTTGAAGGAGATCTTATCTCCTGTTGAGGTTGAAGCTCAGAGGAGATTTTATCTCTACCCGAGGTTGAAGTAGATCCTACTTCTAGTGAAGTTGAAGCTCGAAAGAGATCTTATCTTCGACCAAGGTTGAAGAAGATCTTATCTCCTATTGAGGTTGAAGCTCGAGGGAGATCTTATCTTCAGTCGAGGTTTAAGAAGATTCTATCTCCTATCGAAGCTCAGGGGAGATTTTATCTCCAGCTGAGGTTGTAGGAGATCTTATCTCTTGTTGAAGTTGAAGCTCGGTGGACATCTTATCTCCAGCCAAGGTTGTAGGAGAACTTATCTCCTATTGAAGTTGAAGCTCGAAAAAGATCTTATCTTCAGTGGAGGTTGTAGGAGATCTTATCTCCTATTAAGGTTGAAGGAAATTCTATCTTCTGTTGAAGCTCGGGAGAGATCTTATTTTCAGCCGAGGTTGTAGGAGATCTTATCTCCTATTGATAGTTGAAGCTCAGGAAAGATTTTATCTCCGGTGGAGGTTGTAGGAGATCTTATCTTCTATTGAAGTTGAAGAAGATTCTATCTTCTGTTGAAGCTCGGGGGAGATCTTATCTTCAGTTGAGGTTGTAGGAGATCTTATCTCCTATTGAGGTTGAAGCTTAGGGGAGATCTTATCTCTAGCCAAGTTTGTAGGAGATCTTATCTCCTATTGAGATTGAGGCTTGGGAGAGATCTTATCTCCAGTCAAAGTTGAAGAAAATCCTCTCTTCTGTTGAAGTTGAAGCTCAAAGGAGATCTTATCTCCGATCAAGATTGAAGGAGATCTTATCTCCTTTTGAGGTTGAGGCTCGGGGGAGATCTCATCTCCAGCCGAGGTTGAAGGAGATCCTATCTCCTATTAAAGTTGAAGCTTGGGGAGATCTTATCTTCGATCGAGATTGAAGAAGATCTTATTTCCTATTGAGGTTGAGGCTCGAGGAAGATCTTATCTCCAGTCGAGTTTGAAGTAGTGAAGGAGAAATCCTAATTTTCTAGATTAAGTTCGTTCAGATTTGATCGAATCAAGAGAGATATTTTAAAAAATTTCTCTCATGTATCTAGATTAGATTTGAGATGTTTCAAATCTAATTTAATAGATCTAGTAAATAAAAATAAAAAAAATTTAATTCTAATTTAATTTGTATCTTTTCATGGGTAATTAGATTACTCTATGATGATCCTACTGATTGCCTAAGGTTCTAGATCTAGCCACACAAGCACCTAGCCTCTATCAGTATCCACTCGGGCTGGATCTGAAGATCTTCTCCTTCTTTTGACTTCTCCAAATATTAGATCTAGATCTGATTTGGAGGATCTTTAAAACTCCTTTTGAAGATCAGCAGTCATCTCTGCAGCAGTGCTGCTTTCTTCCTTTCTCGTCTGCTTTCTCTTGCTCGGATCGCACCAAATTGGAGTCCAACTTTCCTTAGACGTGGAGAGGAGAGAGAGAACCAGAAGATGGCTTGGAGGAGGGAGAGGAGCAGTCTTGGGGTGTGGGCTAGGAGAGAACTCTATAAAAGTTGGGTGCAGACAGGGTTTATATAGACCCTGCTGCGCCATGCAGTGCCACATCATCCCGACCAATCACGTTGCTTCGTGCAATCAAATCTAAATCTGATTAGTGGGATGACATCACCTAATCCAATCTGATGAGAGCCCCTTCAATTCATCCTTAGGAGGCACCAAGACTGGTCAAAGCTGAGTCTTAGGCGCCTTCCTAAGTTGATTCAATGAAGCAACCTGGAGTCCCATCCATATGGGACTCCAATCATCCCTATCAATGGGCGCACGCCTCCCTAGGCGTGCGCCCCCTCTTTTCCAATTTCTAGCAAGGGGACAAGCCCCTATCAGCTCTCCTATGGATTCATGACATATGGGTAGATGTCCAAGGGACAAAGGTAAATGTTTGACCAAAGTTAAAAGACAAGAATTAGCAGGCGACAGAAAATGGCAGGTGTTGTCTCAAATTTATCTCATAAATTAAGACAATTCTTTTTTGATCTGGACAAACTTCAGTTAGATCAAGTAAATATACCTGAGTGAGCACAAATATATTTGGCTCAGTTAAGACAACTTTTAATGATAGTAGAAGGAGAACATTAGGTTCAATCATGTGCTACCATGATTTTCTTGAACCTAATTGAATCTAATTCAAATCAATTGAATTGGGTTAGTCCAATTGATGATATCCAGATCCAAACCCTTATTTGTGTGACCTAGTTAGGTTCAATTCTATATGGTAATGGGACATGTCATGATCTCTATCATCGACATCATCGAAACTCCTTTCGATGGATCAGAACTCTTCTGATTCAGACAACTAGAATGATCGATCATCTAAATCATTCTACTTGCTCTTAAAATCCACCAGTGACACCTAGTAGTATATGGTGGCAATCCATCAAAAGTAAAAATGAACCTCTTGATGCAGCTACTTGTGTGATTAAATTCTTCTGTCTTGAGCCCCGATCAGATTAGGGTTAAGGTGAACTCATCAAACCCTAATTTCTATCATATGATTTAACCATTTGATTCAAGTACGATGTCAAAACCTTAATAGAAACTCTTTCTATTATTTTACTCTGCCACGGCCATGGGCTTATGAACTTGATTCTCATAATTATCATAGGACTGCTCCTCATCCACCGAGGTAGATAGATTTCTTCTTGGTGCAATCCAATTCCTATAATGAACATGCTATAGCCAACATACACCTTAGGATTTTGAATGGCTAGGAGACCGAGTCATGGTGTAGTCAAAATATAACACTCTCAAGATGAACTGTCGATGCACCTCATGTCAAAGAACTAGACACACCACTGCAGCTTCGAGTCAGTCATCGATGAGAAGGTAGACTTTCTTATGACTGCTCGAGGTGGTCACACTCAGTGCCCTCATTCTCTAACGAGTATCTGTACTCTCGCTTCGGTGTCTCTACACTGTAGACTCAAGACTCATCTACTATAAAGAAGTGATTGTACACCAATCTTCTAGATTAATCATCATCCTCATGATGATCCTATGGTCGGAAGCATTTTATGAGTTAATAAATAAAAATTCTTATCTTAAATTTTCAATTTTTGAAAATATGAATTATCATTATCATTAACTCAAGGGATGTATCGTAGACACTAAATACATATTTATGATAGAAAATAATCCATTTTATTTTTTATAGTCAAAATTATAATTTTGCTCCTAAAAGTGTATTACAAGTGTCAGCCAATTCTGGCTTCTAGGGCATATATATCTAACAATCTTCCACTTGACCTAAAGCCAATTGGCTATAAATCTAAGTCCCAGCTTCTGAAGGTGGGCTTCAATCTTCTGCTGGTCCAATGGCTTTATAAGCGGATCCACTGCATTATCTGTAGAGTCGACTCTCTTGACCTCGACGTATCCTTTCTCGAGGTAATCGTGGATGAGGTGGTATCATCGCTCAATGTGCTTGGATTTTTGGTGAGACCTCAGCTCCTTAGCAAGAGCTATGGAACCATTGTTATTGCAGTACAGCGGAATGGCCTCTGATGGCATCACTCCGATCTCTGTGGCAAACTTCTTATTCCAGAATGCATTCTTTGTAGCTTCTGACGCAGCAATGTATTCTGCTTCCATGGTGGAATCTGCTATCACAATTTGCTTAAAACTTTTTCAACTGATGGCTCCACCACTGCACACAAATAAACTCCCAGATGTCGACTTTCGATCATCTACATCGGACATAAAATCCGAGTCTATATATCCTTAGACTTGGAGTTCTCCATTACCAAACACCAACAACATATCCTTAGTTCTTCTTAAATACTTAATGATACATTTCACAGAAGTCCAGTGTTCTTCACCTAGATTTGATTGATATCTGCTCGTGACACTCATAGCATGAGCTATATCAGGTCGTGTACATAACATGGTATACATGAGGCTCCCTATTGTTGAAGCATAAGGGATCTTGCTCATGCATTCTATTTTCTTAGGTGTGCTAGGGCACATCTTCTTGGAAAGATGAATACCATGTCTGAAGGGTATTATTTTCTCTTAGAATTTTCCATGCTAAACCTCTTTAGCACTTCCTCTATGTACATCCTCTATGAAAGTCATAGCATCCTATTTGGTCTATCTCTATAGACCTTAATTTTTAGAATAAAAGATACTTCACCTAGGTCTTTCATAGAGAATTCTTTGGATAACCATATTTTAACTATAGTCAACATGGAAATATCATTTTCAATAAGGAGGATATCATCCATGTATAATACGAGGAAGACAACAATGCTCCTACTGACCTTTTTAAAGACACATGGCTCCTCCTCATTTTTGATGAAACCAAACAATTTGATCACATCATTAAAACGAGTGTTCTAGCTCTGAGATGCTTGCTTAAGTCCATATGTAGACCTTCGCAGCTTGCATACCTTATGATCAGCATCACTGGATGTGAAACCTAGCGGCTGTTCCATATAGATATCTTCCTCAAGATATCCATTTAATAGTGTCATTTTCATATCCATTTGCCATATTTCATAATCAAAATAGGCTGCTACAGCAAGCAATGTGCGAATGGATTTTAGCATAGCTACTAGTAAAAAGTATGCTGATAGTCAATGACTTTGTGCTGACTATAATCTTTTGCCACTAATCTAGTTTTGAATGTCTCCACATTTCCATCTGCACCAATCTTTTTCTTGTAGATCCATTTACACCCAATAGGTACTTGATAAGTATCATAAATTCACCAATAAAAATATTAATTTATCAATTAATTCATATTAATTTTTAAAAATTATTAATTAATTGATACATATTTTTGAGACATTCATATTTTTATTAATTAAAAAATTAATTAAAAAATAATAAAATTAAAAAATTAAATTTTATTATCAATAGAAAGAGCTTATTTTTTTGATCATAATGAAATAAGTTTCACATAAAGCGAAGCTAAAACAAAGAAGATATGAATTTCTAAAGAAATAAAATAAATAAAAATTAAATAAAAAAAGAAAATGGCTCAGTCAGCTCCACAAGCCAAGCTGCCAAGCCATCAAAGCCGACTCAATCGTAGAAGCCATCAGTTGATCCATGATCTAGGCGTGGACCGTCAGCTTAGTAGAAACAGGTGAATCACGGAGCGACACATTGTGGAGCTAGATCCTTAACGGGTCCACAAAAATTTATCGTGGCTCATAGGGCAATCTGATCTTTTCACTCAGTGATAGGAGCGCTGATTGGCTATGGTGTGTGGTGCGACCGATCCACGCGGTCCATTAGAATAGTAATTGTACGATCGAACAGCTATGGTAGCTTGCGATCAAGATCAAACGGCTGTGGTTATTTTTGGATTTGATTTAGCTTCAGACTTCACGCGGATCGCCATCCAATGGCAGCGCTCGATCCAGGGGATGATCTGATGGTCCAGAATGCTTCTGATGGTGATCAGGTCTCCCGATGCATGATCAACGGTCAGATTTTCTTCATCAACATGCGATCGAATGGCCAGAATTTAATCCAACCTGATCTAGGCTGATACACATCCAATTTTGATGCTTTTTGGTCCATTAGATTCCTATCAATAGCCAAATTTCATCCAAAGCAATAGAATTTATCCAGAACTCCTTTTAATCTGATTTCCACTTAGATTTCTCCATATTTTGACGATCAAAGAGCTTCTTAGTCCCACATTGCCCAGAAGAAAACTCTCCAGTCCTCCAAGCTCTATAAAAAGGATCCTAAGTCTCTAGAAATCATCATCTTCGATCAAGATGAAGCTTTGGTACAGGGTGAAGCCAGGCTCTGGGTTAATGGCTGCTTCGAGGCAACTGGTGCCGAGAGAAAAAGCTAGGCTTCTACCCCATCTTTCCACCCATGTCGATCCAAGATCAGAGATCAGGCTATTTTATTTTATTTTTTTCTTTTTAAATTCCATGTATTTAAATTCTAAAATTTTAATTAATGTAATATTTATTTTTATGCTCATTAATTTCATGCTCTTTATTTTTATTATAATTTAATTTCTATACTTTAATTATTACTTTTTATTTTATTACAAGTAGATGCTAAGATCAACTAGTAGATCTTAGTACCAAGTTTAAATTTCTGCATCTTTTAATTTTTATTCTTTTTTATTTTTTGACTTCACTATTGATTCCAAAACTCTTCTCTTTTCTTTTTTTTTATAAAATCAAAAATTTTAAATCTAAAAATACTATCCTTCCTATGGATTCGATTCGACTCACTGCTATCTACGTATTTCTAATTATTTTAAAATATTAGATTAAATTGATAAACATGGTGTCTTAACGACAACATCGCATCCCTATCAAGATTTTGGCACCATTGCCGAAGATGAAATAGATGCTATTTTTTCTTTGATTTCTTTGATTTTTTTTATAAATTAATTATAAATATTTTTTTTAAAAATATTACTTACTAACTTTCATTTATTTATTTTACAAAAGAAAAAGGAAAAAGGAAGAAAGCATTTAATCTTGGTGAGATCGATCCTAACTCTAATCCTCTTATTTATTCATTTATTTATTTATTTACTTTATTTTTAAATTAATTTAAAAAATATTCATTTAAACCTAATTAAAAGTCTCATGATAAGATTAGAAACCCTAACTGTTTAGAGCAAGCATCATATTAATTTTATTTTTATTTTTATTTTTTTTGGTGATTGTTGAAGGCAAGGTAAGTCTTTCAGAATTTAATTAGTTGCATGCATCTAGTTTAAATTGTATAGAACCCTTTGATTGAAATTTTTCATGCATATTCATATTAAACCAAATTAAGGGCAATACCCAATTAAATAAGATAAGATGGAGATTTGATCATCCTTAGCCCATAAACAACCAACCAACATCCTGTATTAACCTAAGCCTTTAATTTTAAAATCAATTAGACATCAGCCTTAGGAACTCATGCTCAATAGGATAAGAAACCCTAAGAGTTGAACTAGATTAGGGTTAGTCAATTTGACTGGTATCTAGAAAAGTTGTTCAACGATGACTGGGTCCGAAGGAAGGTGATTTCTAATTGATTCCATTAGCTTACCTGGCCAAGCATAATTAATGTCTAAGGCAAGCAACGGGGAAACTCCCACCGATCTTACACTTACCTGACCAATTGATTGGCTGATCCTACACTTGGAGGGCTTGAAGGTGACCTTGACAGTTAGGAGCTATCTAGATCTAGGATAACCCTTAGTCATAATTGATTGACCAACTTGATTGCTAGCCAACATCAAACCTAATTAAACTTAATTCTTTTCTCTCTTCTTAGTTTTAGTACTCCTTAGGACCTCTTCTTTAGAACTCTTCTTTCTTTCTTCTCCTTTCTTTTTTAAAAATAAAATAAAATAAAATAAAATAAAAATTAAATTAAACTAATTAAAAAATATTAAAAAATAATAATAAAATAAAATAAAATCAAATTAAAATTAATAAAAAAATAATTTAAAAAAATTAATTTTTAATATAATAAAATAATAAAAAATTTATAAAAAAAATTTAAAAAAATATAAAATTTTTTTTGAATAATACATTAGGATTGCACTAGTACATATACGGTAGAAAATTACTTTATCTATTCTAGTTAAATCCAACCATAACATTGAAAAACTGAACCGTATTAAATTCGATGGCTGAAAATTTTAGAGAACCACCTAAATAGATTAAGAAGTATTTTATCCCTTCTATCTATAGCCCATCGACTTGTATTCAGTTACCTAATATCCATGCTGAAGGAAAATCCTAATTTTCTGGGTCAGGTTCGTTTAGATTTGATTAGATCGAGAGGCATATTTCAAAAATTTTTTCTTAGATTCAGATCAGATCTGACACTTTTTAAGATCTAATTTATAAACTAATAGTTAAAAAAATAAAACTAAATTAATTCTAAATTAATTTTTATCTTGATCTTGGGTAATCTGATTACCCGTTGATGATCCTACGGAAGCTCTAAGGTTCTGGATCAAGCCATGCAAGCACCTGGCCTCTATCGGTATCCACTCGGGTCGGATCTAGAGATCTTCTCCTTTTCTTTCTTTTCTCTAAAAATTAGATCCAGATCTAATTTGGATGATCTTCAAAACACCTTCTGAAGATCATTCATCATCTCTACAGTAGTGCTGCCTTCTTTCTTTTTCGTCAGCCTTTCCTTGCTTGACTCGCACTAATCTGAAGACCCAACTTACTTGCACGTAGAGAGGAGGGAGAGGGCCAGATGGTGGCGTAGAGAAAGGAGAGGGGCAGTCTTGGGGCGTGGCTTGGAAGAGGAGTTATCAAAAGTGGGCGCAGACAGGGTCTATTTATAGACTCTGCTGTGCCATGTAGTGCTGCATCACTCCAGCCAATCGCATTGCTTTGTTCAATTAGATCTAAATCTGATTGATGAGATTAGAGACCCATGGATTCATCCTAAGGTGGCACCTAAAGCTGGTCAAAGTCTATAGGTGAGGGTCACCTAGTTTGAATCCAACAAGCAACCTGGAGTCCCATACAGATGGGACTCCAGCATCCCTATCCTTGGGCGCATGCCATCCTAGGCATCACCCCTTTCTTTCCAATTTCTAGAGAGGGGACAAGCCCCTATCTGCTCTCCAATAAGTGCATGACACATGGGTAGATGTTCAAGTGTCAAAGGTCAACGTTTGACCAAGTTAAAGTACAAGAATTAGAAGGTGACGAAAAATGGTAGGTGTTGTCTCAAATTTATCTCATAAATTAAGACAATCCTTTTCTGACTTGGACAAGCTTCAGTCAGACTAGGTAAAGGTATCTGAGTGAGCACAAACTCATTTGGCTCATTCGAGACAACTTTTAAGATAGAAAAAAGGAGAATGTTAGGCTCAATCGTTGCTAGCACGATTTTCTTGAACCTAATTGAATCTTATTCAAATCAATTGAACTGGATTAGTCCAATTGATGATATCCAGATCCAAATCTTTGTTTGTGTGACCCAGATAGGTTTAGTTCTGTATGGCAATGGGATATGTCATAATCTCCATCATCGACAACATCGAAACTTCTTTCGATGGATCTGAACTTTTTTGATTCTGACAACTAGAATGATCGATCATCAAAATCATTCTAGTTGCTCCCAAAATCCACCAATGACACCTAGCAGCATATGGTGGCAATCCATCAAAACTGAAAATGAACCTCTCGGTGCAGCTACTTGTGTGATTAAGTTCTTCTATCTTGAGCCCCGATCAGATTAGGGTTAAGGTGAACTCATCAAACCCTAATTTCTATCATATGATTTAATCATTTGATTCAAGTCCGATGTGAAAACCTTAATAGAAACTCTTTCTATTATTTCACTCTCTACCATGGCCATGGGCTTATGGACTTGATTCTCATGATCATCATAGGGCTGCTCCTCATCCACCGAGGTAGATAGATTCCATCTTGGTGCAATCCAATTCCTACAATGAACATGCTATAGCCAACATACACCTCAGGGTTCCGAATGGCTAGGAGATCGAGTCATGGTGTAGTCAAACTATAACACTCTTAAGGTGAACTGTCGATGCACCTTAGGTCAAAGAATCAGACACACCACTGTAGCATCAAGTCAGTCATCGACGAGAAGGTAGACTTCCTTATGACTACTCGAGGTGGTCATGCTCAGTGCCCTCGTTCTCTAATGAGTACCTATACTCTCGCTCTGGTGTCTCTACACCGTAGACTCAAGACTCATCTACTACAAAGAAGCGATTGTATACTAACCTTCTGGATCAATCATCATCCTCATGATGATCCTACGGTCAGGAGCATTTTATGAGTTAATAATGAAAATTCATGTCTTAAATTTTCAACTCTTTGAAAATAAGAATTATCATTACCATTAACTCAAGGGATGTATCACAGACACTAAATACACATATGTGATAGAAAATAACCCATTTTATTATTAATAGTCAAAATTATAATTTTGCCCTTAGAAGTGTATTACAAGTGTTAGCCAATTCTGGCTTCTAGGGTACTCATATCTAACAAACTCCCACTTGACCTAAAGCCAGTTGGCTACAAATCTAAGTTCCATCTTCTCAAGGTGGGCTTCGATCTTCAGCTGGCCCAATGGCTTTGTAAGCGGGTCCGTCGCATTATCACGAAGTCGACTCTCTTGACCTTGACGTAATCCTTCTCGAGGTAATCATGGATGAGGTGGTATCGCCACTCGATATGCTTGGATTTCTGGTGAGACCTCATTTCCTTAGCAAGGGCTATGGTGCCATTGTTGTCACAGTATAGAGAAATGGCATCTGATGGCATCACCCCATTCTCTACGACAAATTTTTTGTACCAGAATGCCTCCTTCATAGCTTCTGATGCAACAATATATTCTGCTTCCTTCATGGAATCTACTATCACTATCTGTTTGAAACTTTTCCAACAAACAGCTCTATCATTGCATAAAAATAGACTCCCAGATGTCGACTTTCGATCATCTACATCAGATATAAAGTCTGAATCTGTATACCCCTAGACTTGGAGTTTTCCATTACCAAAGACTAGTAACATATCCTTAGTTCTTCTCATGTACTTAAGGATACATTTCACAGAAGTCTAGTGTTCTTCACCTGGATTTGACTGATATCTGCTCATGACACTCATGGCATGTGCTATATCAGGTCGTGTACATAACATTGCATACATGAGCCTCCCAATTGCTGAAGCATAAGGGATCTTGCTCATGCGTTCTATTTTCTCAGGTATGCTAGGGCACATCTTTTTGGAAAGATGAATGCCATGCTTGAAGGGTACTAAACCCCTCTTAGAGTTTTCCATACTAAACCTCTTTAGTACTTCCTCTATGTACATCTTCTGTGAAAGTCCTAGCATCCTATTTGGTCTATCTCTATAGACCTTAATTCCTAGAATAAAGGATGCTTCTCCTAGGTCTTTCATGGAGAATTCTTTAGATAACCATATTTTAACTATGGTCAACATGGGAATATCATTTTCGATAAGAAGGATGTCATCCACGTACAATACGAGGAAGACAACAGCGCTCCCACTGACCTTTTTGAAGACACATGGCTCCTCATTTTTGATGAAACCAAATATTTTGATCACATCATTAAAATGAGTGTTCCAGCTCCGAGATGCTTGCTTAAGTCCATATATGGACCTTTGCAGCTTGCAAACCTTGTGATCATCATCACTGGATGTGAAACCTAGCGGTTGTTCCATATAGATATCTTCCTCAAGATATCCATTTAAGAATGCCATTTTCACGTCCATTTGCCATATTTCATAATCGAAATAGGCTGCAACAGCAAGCAATGTGCGGATGGATTTTAGCATAGCTACTGACGAAAAGGTATCCTGATAGTCAATGCCTTCGCGTTGACTATAATCTTTTGCCACTAATCTAGCCTTGAATGTCTCCACATTTCCATCTGCACCAATCTTTCTCTTGAAGATCCATTTACACCCAATAGGTACTATACCTTCTGGTGGATCTACCAAGGTCCAGACTTGGTTTGAGTGCATCGAGTCAATTTCTGACTTCATTGCCTCTAACCATTTTTCGGAGTCGATATCTGATATCGCCTCGTTATAGGTTTTGGGATCATCACCATGAACCCCATTACCTATGAGGAACATTTTCTCTACATCCTCTGAAATAGTACCTAAGTACCTTTCAGGGGGATGAAAAATTCTTTCCGATCTATGAGGTGGAGGAGGTAGTGTATGGATTGGCTCAACCTGATTTGGTTCCATTTGGTCCTTAGCTCGTTGCTCTTGTGAGACTTTCTCATCAAGCTTGATCTGCTTTCCAATGCCGCTATCTTGAATAAACTATTTTTCAAGAAAGATGGCATGTCGACTCACAATCACATTGTGGTCTTCTGGAATGTAGAAATAATATCCTAATGACTCTTTAGGATATCCTATGAATCGAGCTCTAAAGGACCTAAAGTCTAACTTGTCCGCTTGTTATCTTTTGACATGAGCCGGACAATCCCCAAATTCTGAGATGACTCAGACTTGGTTTCTTACCATGCCATATCTCATACGGCATGGTAGGAAACGGTTTTAGAAGGAACCCTATTCAGTAAGTATATTGCAGTTAACAAATAGTATCCCCAAAGAAAATTATGGAGGTCTGTGAAGCTCATCATGGATCGAACCATATCTAATAGGGTCCGGTTCCTCCATTCTGAAATCCAATTGAGTTGAGGTGTTCCTGGTGGAGTCCATTGAGAGACTATACCATTTTTCTTGAGATAGTCCAGAAATTCCCGACTAAGGTATTCACCTCCTCGATCTGATCGAAGAACCTTAATGGATTTTCCAATTTGCTTTTCTACTTCATGTCTGAATTCTTTGAACTTTTCAAAAGCTTCAGACTTGTGTCTCATAAGATACACATAACCCATACCTTGATAAATCATCGGTAAAGGTTATGAAGTAGACTAAGTTGCCTCTAGCCGGCACATCAAATGGGCCGCACACATCTGTATGTACTAGGGCAAGAAGATCTGTGGCCCTTTCCCCATGTCCTACAAAAGGGAGCTTGGTCATTTTGCCATGAAGACAGGATTCACAAATTGGATATGACTCGAAAGTCAATGGACTCAATAGCCCAATTTTTCTCCAATTTGTTAACCCTATCTTCTGCTATATGACCTAATCTTAGGTGCCATAGATATCTATCATTAGGACTATCCCTAGGATGTTTTGATATTATGGCATTCACATTTTACTCAAAATTAAAAATAGATACATCAACATGTAACTGATAAAGACCGTTAATAAGGAAATCACTTGCAATTTTATTTCTTTCATAAAGAATATTACAATGGTCCTTAAGAAAACTAATTACATAGCCTTCTACTACAAGAAAAGAAATAGAAATCAAATTCCTACTTGCTACAGGTACGTAATAACAGTCTTTAATACTAAGTCTAAACCAGATGGTAGTTAAAGAGGATATATTTCCACAGCTACGGCAGCAACCCTTATTTTATTTTCGATGCGTAGGATCATCTCACCATCCCTCATCCTCCTACTATCCTCAAGACCCTACATAAAAGTGCACAAGTGAGCACTAGAACCAGAGTGAAGCATTCAACTGGATGCAGAAGAAATCGTAAGGTTACACTCAATAACGAGCATACCTCCAGAAGGACCTGCCTCCTTCTTCTTTAGGGTGGCGAGATAAGTAGGGCAGCTTTGCTTCTAGTGGTTGTCATTGTTGCAATGAAAACACTTTCCTTTGTCAGCGGCCTTCTTTTTCAGCTCTGCCTTTTTCTTCTTTCCTCCTTCCATCTTTTGCTTTTTCACAGATTTCTTCTTCTTTTCAAAAGACTTTCTCTTGGAAGAAGTCTGTTCCATAGCAAGCACTGAGCCTTTAGAACCTTTCATGGAAAGCTCAGCGGTAACCAGCATGTTCATAAGTTCGGCCAAGGAGTTTTGAAGTTTATGCATATGGTAGTTCATGATAACTGCCCATATGCATCAGTCAAGGATTGCAGAATTATGTTATTCTACAGATCCAAGTCTAACCTCACTCCAAGCTTCTCAAGCTCTTCCAAGTCCTTGATCATCATCAGACAATGATCTTGGACTGACTGCCCATCGTGCATCTTAGCCTTGAATAGTCGTTTAGTGACTTGATACTTGGCTGCACGACTCTGTTCACCAAACATCTCCTGTAGGTGAGCCAATATTTGGCGAGCAGTCCTGATATCTTCATGTTGGCGCTGAAGCTCATCAGACATTGAGCCCAACATGTAGTATCTGACTTTATTATCTTCATCAATCTACTTATCTAGAGATGCTCTCTATTTAGCAGATGGACAAGCTGATAAGGTGGGAGGGTCCTGATCCAATACATAAGTTAACTTCTCAGAACCCAAAATGATTTTGAAGTTTCGAAGCCAATCCATGTAATTTGATTCGGTCAGTCTATGGGTGTCCAGGATCGGTGCTAGTGGATTGGATGCAGACATCTTCCTATAGAGAGTCAAAGTTTCTAGTTAGATATTGTAATTAAGACTTAACCAATTTATTTAGAGATTTTATTTTAAAATAAATTAGCTTCCACTATTTTCTCGAATCCCTACACTCCCTCTGTAGAGATGCGAAAATCTTCATGATTACTGATTTCTAGTGGATGGTGCGGTCCCACCAACTGACTCATCACCTCACCTAACAGTTATTGGTGATGGGTTAGCCAATGAGTGAACAACTCTTGTTCAATGATTCTCTAATCATGGTGCACCCAAACTTGGTCTCTAATTCATGAATCTCACCATGTCCGAAATATTGATCCACTCCTTAGTTAAGTCAGACCCACCATTTGCACAGATTGGATTCCTAATTGAGTCTCTCACCGTATCCAAAATATTGAGCCCAATTCATCCTCCAGCCCATAGCATCCAATGCCTAATAGACATGGTTGCATCTTTCCCCGATGCAACTAAGCCACTGTAATCAGTCGAGAACAATCAACCCCAAAAAGGGCCCGCACATCTACAATGGTGGAAGACCTTAGACTTAATCTTTTCTTAGGAAGATTTGATTTAGGTCTCATTAAACTAGACTTGACATAGTCATAACCATTATGACTAACCTAGTGGCATGGGTTAGCTCGGATTATTGACCACCTCATATCAGAACTAAGTCAACAAACATGGTCAGATAAGTGAGACTGATGGAAAGGATATGCCATTAACTCGACAAGAACGCATTCGAGTCGAGTAGCTCCCAATTAAAAACCAGTCGGTCGTATCTGCCAAACTTACCTTAGACACCAAATTGCTTGAGATCAGAACCAATTGGGTTAGCCTACAATCCAGACTCTAACCTCTGAGCCTAATTAGGTCTTAGCTTGATCGATCACTCACATGACTCGATCTTGACCTAGACTTAATCCTATTAGGCTGGTCAATTTAAGCATTGTTGATCCCATCTAACCAACTCTTGATTTGGTTTGATCAACCGCTAGACCTAATTGAGCTACCCAAGTCCGAACCCAATTTTATGAATATGTCTTAGATCTGAAATTCTCAATTTTAGACCTAATTGATATTTCATAAACTTAATTCTTAATTAAGTTAGGATTCTTAAACAAAACATGTAAATAAGATCCTAGGGTTTCAGGATCTAGGGTTTTGCAAAAAGTAAGTTTTTCAATTTTTGATTAAGGACGAACGCGCAGCAGCCCTACACATTATAAGAACACCCCATCGAATGGAAGGAGAGGGTCTTTAATCCCTACTTTATTCTTATAACCGGACGGCCAAGGGGAATGCCTTAATTAGAAATGCAACTAATCTACAAAAATAAATTAGATCCAAGCATATATCTCATATAAAAAATTAGATCTAATTAAAACATGTTTTGTATATATCACATATATCATACAAGCATGTTTTTCATATGTAAATTATCTTATAATCATCTAAAAAAATTAAATTTAAATTCGATCATATCAAATAAAATTTAATCTAGACCTATTTGCAGAACTATTCTACAACTAGTCTAAACGTGCAACTATCATATCTCATATGAATAATTAATTTTATTTTATTTTTTATTTTTAGATCTAATTATAAAATTTATAATATCAAAAAATAAAAAATAAATACATCTAAAAATTATTTTTAATCAAACAAAAATTATGATCTAACTAGACTACATATAGAACAATTCTATTCCTAGTCTAGTTATGTATCTCATACATATTAGATCTAAATTAATTTATTTTAATTTTTTAATTTTTTGATTTTAGATCTAATCACATCTCATGTGATATCTAAAATTACTAATTAATCAAATTAAATTAGATCTAAAAAAAAAATTTATAAGAGCCTGGCTTTAATATCAGTTGAAGGAAAATTCTGATTTTTCGGATCAGGTTCGTTCAGATCTGATTGGAACGAGAGGTTTATTTCAAAAATTTTCTCTTAGATCTAGATCAAATTTAATATTTTTTTAGATTTGATTTATAAACTGATAGTTAAGAAAATAAAACTAAATTAATTTTAAATTAATTTTAAATTAATTCTAAATTAATTTTTACCTTGATCTTGGGTAATCTGATTACTCGTTGATGATCCTGCGAAAGCTCTGAGGTTCTGGATCTAGCCATGCAAGCACCTGGCCTCTACCGATATCAACTTAGGCCAGATCTGGAGATCTTCTCCTTCTCTTTCTTTTCTCCAAAAATCAGATCTGGATCTGATTTGGAGGATCTTCAAAACACCTTCTGAAGATCACCCATCGTCTCTACAGTAGTGCTGCCTTCTTCCTTTTTCGTTAGTCTTTCCTTGCTTGACTCGCAATAATCTAAAGACCCAACTTACTTGAGCGTGGAGAGGAGGGAGAGGGCCAGATGGTGGCATGTAGAAGGGAGAGGGGCAGCCTTGGGGCGTGGCTTGGAAGAGGAGTTATCAAAAGTAAGTGCAGACAGGGTCTATTTATAGACTCTACTGCATCATGCAGTGCTGCATCACTCCGGCCAATCACATCGCTTCGTTCAATCAGACCTAAATCTGATTGGTGGGATGAGAGACCCACGGATTCATCCTAAGGTGGTGCCTAAGACTGATCAAAGTCTATAGGTGAGGGTCACCTAGTTTGAATCCAACAAGCAACCTGGAGTCCCATCTGTATGGGACTCCAACATCCCTATCCTTGGGCGCACGCCATCCTGGGCATGCACCCCTTTCTTTCCAATTTCTAGAGAGGGGACAAGCTCCTATCTACTCTCTAATAAGTACATGACACATGGGTAGATGTCCAAGGGTCAAAGGTCAACGTTTGACCAAGTCAAAGTACAAGAATTAGTAGGTGACGAAAAATGGTAGGTATTGTCTCAAATTTATCTCATAAATTAAGACAACTCTTTTCTGACTTGGACAAGCTCCAGTCAGATCAGGTAAAGGTACCTGAGTGAGCACAAATTCATTTGGCTCATTTGAGATAACTTTTAAGTTAGAAAAAAGGAGAATGTTAGGCTCAATCATGTGCTAGCACGATTTTCTTGAACCTAATTGAATCTTATTCAAATCAATTGAACTAGGATTAGTCCAATTGATGATATCCAGATCCAAACCCTTATTTGTGTGATCCCAGTTAGGTTCAGTTCTGTATGGTAATGGGATATGTCATGATCTCTATCATCGACATCATCGAAACTTCCTTTCGATGGATCAGAACTTTTCTGATTCAGACAACTAGAATGATCGATCATCTAAATCATTCTAATTGCTCCCAAAATCCACCAGTGACACCTAGCAGTATATGGTGGCAACCCATCAGAATTGAAAATGAACCTCTTGGTGCAGCTACTTGTGTGATTAAGTTCTTCTATCTTGAGCCCGATCAGATTAGGGTTAAGGTGAACTCATCAAACCCTAATTTCTATCATATGATTTAATCATTCGATTCAAGTCCGATGTGAAAATCTTAATAGAAACTCTTTCTATTATTTCACTCTCTGCCATGGCCATGGGCTTATGGACTTGATTCTCATGATCATCATAGGGCTGCTCCTCATACCACCGAGGTAGATAGATTCCATCTTGGTGCAATCCAATTCCTACAATGAACATGCTATAGCCAACATACACCTCAGGGTTCTGAATGGCTAGGAGACCGAGTCATGGTGTAGTCAAACTATAACACCCTCAAGGTGAACTGCCGATGCACCTCAGGTCAAAGAACCAGACACACCACTGCAGCATCGAGTCAGTCATCGACGAGAAGGTAGACTTCCTTATGACTACTCGAGGTGGTCACGCTCAGTGCCCTCGTTCTCTAACGAGTACCTGTACTCTCGCTCCGATGTCTCTACACCGTAGACTCAAGACTCATCTACTACAAAGAAGTGATTGTACACTGACCTTTTGGATGAATCATCATCCTCATGATGATCCTACGGTCAGGAGCATTTTATGAGTTAATAATGAAAATTCTTGTCTTAAATTTTCAACTCTTTGAAAATAAGAATTATCATTATGATTAACTCAAGGGATGTATCACAGACACTAAATACACATTTATGATAGAAAATAACCCATTTTATTATTAATAGTCAAAATTATAATTTTGCCCTTAGAAGTGTATTACTAGTGTCAATCAATTCTGGCTTCTAGGGCACTCATATCTAACACATGCTACCCACTATGAGATCAAGTCAACCACAATCTAGATGCTCCCATCTTTCTATGGGAACACCAATGAAGATCCTTATAAACATCTGGATAAATTCTTAGAAATCTGCTTTACGGTGAGAATTCAAAATTTAACTGAGGATGCCCTTAGACTAATTTTATTTCCCTTATCATTAAAAGACAAAGCCAAGTACTGGCTTGGCACAATAGGAATACCAATTAAAACCTGGGTTGAATTGCAAAGTGAATTTCTTAAAAAAATTTACCCCATAGGTCGAACTAATACTATGAGGCGAGCTATCACTAGATTTGCTCAACTTCCAGGGGAACAGATTCACGAGTCATGGGAGAGACTTAAGAAACTTCTTAGAAAATGCCAACACCATGGTCTATCTATGTGGCAAATAGTTCAAGCTTTCTATGAGGATTTAGGGGACCAATACAGACAGATGGTAGATGCATCCTGTGGAGGTGCATTCATGAACAAAAGTTAGGATGAAGCCTATGCCTTATTTGAAACTCTGAGTGAAAACTCAATTAATCATTCTTCATTATCTTTCTACCAAACCTAGGTAGGGATCCATGAATTTAAACATCTAGAATTTAGTCCTAAGACTGATTCAATTTTGATAAATAAAGTGGACTTTCTTGCTCAGAAATTAGATCAAGTCCTAACCCTAGGTCAATAATCTCCTACACAATTCACATCATCTTCTAATTATCAGAAGATTTGTTCAATCTGTGCTAGCCCAATCCATCATGTAAGTGAATGTCCTATGACTGCACAGTTTTCACCTTTTATCCAAGAACAAGTCCAAGCTGCTTAAGGTTACTCTAAACCACTTAATGACCCATATTCAAATTCATATAATCCTAGTTGGAGAAACCATCCTAATTTCTCTTGAAAACCATAACAAACTCAGGCTCAGACCCAAATCCCACCAGTTCAAAATTATCAAAATAGGCCCTAGTACTAGAACTATGCCTATAATAAGGGACAACCTAGTCAGTCTTCTTAACCACTGCATTATAATCAGCCCTCATACCCACCTCCTCAACAAACCAATCTAGCTGACGATAAATTCAATCAACTTCAATAATTAATTTTAAGCCAACAATAATCAATTCTAACTCAACAGCAATCTATCGCCAAGCTAGAAGTTCAAATAGGATAATTAGTTGAGTCTAACATGAGGAGAGAACTAGATTAACTATCAAGACTACCAATTTCAAACAACCCACCTAATATCCACCAACTATCTGGACCAAGTTATCAATTTAATATCTCACTTAAGAATCCTCAGTCTGAGAATACCAAATTAATTTCTGAACATAAAAGCTATAGGATTCTTATGGATCCATACCAAGACCCGGTGAGAGAAGCTAATACTGATGCTAGCCAAAATAAAAATTTAGAGGAATAGGTTAGTACTGAGACTAACCACATAGAAGAACCCGAGCCAGGAACTAGTACTGATGCTGGTCCCAATTTAAATGAGATAGACGTAGAAAAAAAGAGAATAGATGATTTACCCAAGACTTATAAATCTAATGTCCTATTTCCTTCAACCCTAGAAGCCGATTCTTCTTGCAAAAATCAAGAGGC
Source organism: Cocos nucifera (assembly GCA_006176705.1). NCBI lineage: Eukaryota > Viridiplantae > Streptophyta > Magnoliopsida > Arecales > Arecaceae > Cocos > Cocos nucifera. The sequence goes on from QRFJ01004901.1 coordinate 48,754, forward strand.
ATATAATGAAGTATCAATGGAATTGTTTAAGCAAGATTATATTAATTTACCTCTAGAATTAAAATCGCCTTTAGTTTCCCTTCCAGCATCCATTGAATCAAACTTAACTCCTAATACAAAAACTCAATTCATGAGCATTTTAGAAGAACAAATACGAGAAATTCTTAATAAACATGGGTCTGAGAATGGGATCATAAATTATGTCCCTAAAATTAACAATGAATATATCAATAATGGGATTATAAATCAACTTTCTAAGATTGGCAATCAAAAATCATTGGAATTTATCAATCTAGTATTCAATACAGGATAATAAGCTACATTGTGTCTGGCTGAAGATGATAAACTTAGGACTTATTGGGAGGCAACCCAATATTTAGTTTTTTTTATTTAATTTATTTTTTTAGTTTTTTTTAGGATAATTTGAATAAGTTAGAGGGAGAGCTTAAATTTTTAAAGATATGTGTTGGACCAAAAATATAGTCAGGTGTATTCTTCCATGTTCTTTATTACACCCTTTATTTTTTCTTCTCCATTGAGAACAATGTCGATTAAGTTAGGGGGAGAAAAATAAAAATTTTAAAATTTTAAGTCCTCAAAAAATTTAGAATTTAGTATTCAGACACCTAATTATGCTTAAGAATCAAATTAAACTAAGCATTTTTAAAAGAAAATTGATGCACAGATCAGAGAATCTGTGAGATATTGAGGAATCAAGTATTAAGAAAATTCAATAAAGAATTAAGCCTAGAACATAAAAAGTTTTTTCATAAAGCATTTCTAATTATTTCTAGTAGCATCAAAGAAAAGTTTACTTTTTATGTGCTTGTGTAGGATAACTATACATTTTTTTTATATAAAAAAATTAATAAAATAGTTTCCAAATACTTCTCACTGAGTAATCGGACATCTTTGCCTGAGCAAGCATTGAGTTTCGCGTCAAAAGATGGAAAGGGCAAAGAAGCTCATTGTAAAGCTAGTCTTAACTCATTGCCTGCTTGATTCGAGCTAGTAAGCTGGAGGGGTATTCTATACCTAGTGTCCTAAAGTCAACTAATTTGAAAGTCATTAGCCCAAAACTCACTACATGGATAAATAGAAAGCTTAAGGGGTTAAGACACTCCATAGTGGTACAATGTTGAATATATATATATATTGGTTTTCCACCATGTAATCGAGTTTTGTTGCCTAAGTAAGCAATAATATTTGCATCAAAAAGTGGATAATATGAAAATAAAAATTAATAAATAAAGGACGGAAGTAGCAATACACTTGCCTATATGAAAGTTTAGACAAATCAGAGATAAAAATGGGATAATTTAGAAAAAATTTAGAAAAATTTAATATTCTTTGCTTAATTTTTTTATTGATAAATATTAATATCCTAATAATATATCTCACTTAAGCTCTACTGAATATCAATGGCGATTTTGAAAACTGCTTATATAAAATTTGAAACTCTAAAATTAAAAAAAATTTAAAACTAAATTCTTTCTTTACTCAAAGACGAGCAAAGCTTATGTTGGAGGGTGTGATAAGTATCATAAATTCATCAATAAAAATATTAATTTATTAATTAATTCATATTAATTTTTAAAAATTATTAATTAATTAATACATTTTTTTAAAAAATTTATATTATTATTAATTAAAAAATTAATTTAAAAAATAATAAAATCAAAAAATTAAATTTATTATCAATAGAAAGAGCTTATTTTTTTGATCATAATAAAATAAGTTTCATATAAAATGGAGCTAAAATGAAGAAGATATGAATTTTTAAAAAAATAAAATAAATAAAAATTAAATAAAAAAGAAAACTGCTCAGTGGGCTCGACAAGCCAAGTCACCAAGTCAAACCAAGCCGTCAAAGCTGACTCAGTCATAAAAGCTACTAGTCGGTCCATGATCCAGGCGTGGACAGCCAGCTCAGCAGAAATAGGTGAATCACGGAGCGACACGTGGCAGACCTAGACCCTTAAAGGATCCATAGAAATTTATCGCGGCTCATAGGGCAATCTGATCTTTTCACTTGATGACAAAAGTGCTGATTGGTTGCGATGTGTGGTGCGGCCGGTCCATGCGTTCCATAGAAATAGTAATTGCATGATCGGACGGCTGCGATAGCTTATAGTCAAGATCAAACGGCTGTGGTTATTTTCGAATTTGATTCAACTTCAGACTTCACACAGATCACCATCCAATGGTAGTGCTCAATCTAAGGGATCATCTGACGATCTAGAATGCTCCCGATGGTGATCAAAACTCTCGACGTGCGATCAGCAGTCAGATTTCCTCCATCAATGTGCAATTGAATGGCCAGAATTTAATCAGACCTGATTTGGGTTGATACACATTTGATTTTGATGATTTTTGGTCCGTTGGATTCCTATCAATGGCCAAATTTCATCCAAAGTAATAAAATTCATCTAGGACTCTTTTTAATCTATTTTCCACTCATATTTCTTTATATTTTGATGATCAAAGAGCTCCTTAGTCCCACATTGCCTAGAAGAAAACTCTCTAGCCCTCCTAGCTCTATAAAATGGACCCCAAGCCTCTAGAAATCATCATCTTCAATCAAGATAAAGATTTGGTATAAGGTGAAGTCAGGCTCTGGGTTAATGGCTGCTTCGAGGTAACTGGTGCTGAGAGAAAAAGCTAGACTTCTACACCATCTTTCCACCCATGCCGATCCAAGATCAGAGATCAGGCTATTTTATTTTATTTTTTTTCTTTTTAAATTCCATGTATTTAAATTTTAAAATTTAAATTAATGTAATATTTATTTTTATGCTCTTTAATTTTATGCTCTTTATTTTATTATAATTTAATTTTTATACTTTAATTATTACTTTTTATTTTATTGCAAGTAGATGCTAAGATTTAATCCGTAGATCTTAGTACCAAGTTTAAATTTCTGCATCTTTTAATTTTTATTTTTTTTTATTTTTTGACTTCACTTTTGATTCCAAAACTCTTCTCTTTTCTTTTTCTTTTGTAAAATCAAAGATTTCAAATCTAAAAATTCTACCTTTCCTTTGGATTCGACCCAACTCTCTGCTATCTATGTATTTTTAATTATTTTAAGAAGTTGGATTAAATTGATAAACACAATGTCTTAATGACAACATTGCATCCCTATCAGTACTATACCTTTTGGTGGATCTACCACGGTCTAGACTTAGTTTGAGTGCATCGAGTCAATTTCTGACTTCATTGCCTCTAGCCATTTCTCAGAGTTGATATCCGATATCGTCTCGTTATAGATTCTGGGATCATCACCATGAACCCCATTACCTATGAGGAACATTTTCTCTACTTTCTCTAAAATGGTACCTAAGTACCTCTCAGGAGGATGGAAAATCCTTTCCGATCCATGAGGTGGAGGGGTAGTGATTTTATTGGCTCAACTTGATTTGGTTCCAATTGGTTCTTAGCTCATTGCTCTTACGAGACTTTCTCATCGAGCTTGATTTGCTTTCCAATACCGTGATCTTGAATAAACTATTTTTCAAGAAAGATGGCATGTCAACTCACAATCACATTATGATCTTCTGGAATGTAGAAATAATATCCTAATGATTCTTTAGGGTATCCTATAAATCGAGCTCTAAAGGATCTGAAGTCTAACTTGTCCGCTTGTTGTCTTTTGATATGAGCCAGATAACCCCAAATTTTAAGATGACTCAGACTTGGTTTCTTAGCATGCCATATCTCATACGGTGTGGTAGGAATGATTTTAGAAAAAACCCTATTCAGTAAATATATTACGGTTAACAAAAAGTATCCCCAAAGATAATTAGGGAGGTCTGTGAAGCTCATTATGGATTAAACCATATCTAATAGGATCTGATTCCTCCATTCTGAAATTTCGTTGAGTTGAGGTGTTTTAGGTAGAGTCCATTGAGAGATTATGCCATTTTTCTTAAGATAGTCCAGGAATTTTCGACTAAGATATTCACATCCTCTATCTGATCGAAGAACCTTAATGGATTTTTCAATTTGTTTTTCTACTTCATGTCTGAATTTCATGAACTTTTCAAAAGCTTTAGACATATGTCTCATAAGATACACAAACCCATACCAAGATAGCTCATCGGTAAAGGTAATGAAGTAGACAAAATTGCCTCTAGCCGACGCATCAAATGGGCCGCACACATCAGTATGTACTAGGATAAGAAGATCCATGGCCCTTTCCCCATGTCCTACAAAAGGAAGCTTAGTCATTTTGCCATGAAGATAAGATTCATAAATTGGATATGATTCGAAAGTCAACAGACTCAATAGCCTAATTTTCTTCAATTTGTTAACCCTATCTTCTGCTATATGACCTAGTCTTAGGTGCCATAGATACCTATCATTTGGATTATCCCTAGGTCGTTTTATGGCATTCACATTTTGCTCGATATTAAAAATAGATATATCAATATGTAACTAATAAAGACCGTTAATAAGAAAACCATTTGTAATTTTATTTTTTTCATAAAGAATGTTACAATGGTCCTTAAGAAAACTAATTACATAGCCTTTTAGTGCTAGGCATGAAACAAAAATCAAATTCCTACTTGCTGCAGGCACATAATAACAATCTTTTAAAACTAAATCTAAATCAGATGGTAGTCGAAGAGGGTATGTTCCCACCACTCCAACAGTAACTCTTGCTCCATTTTCGATGCATAGGATCATCTCACCATCCCTCAGCCTCCTACTATCCTCAAGACTTTGCATGGAAGTACACAAATGAGCATTAGAATTAGAGTCAAGCACCCAACTGGATGCAGAAGAAATCATAAGGTTAGACTTAATAACGAGCATACCTCCGAAAGGACCTGCCTCCTTATTCTTCAGGGTGGCCAGGTAAGTAGGGCAATTTCGTTTTCAGTGGCCATCATTGTTGCAATGAAAATACTTTTCTTTGTTAGTGGCCTTCTTCTTCAGCTCTGTCTTTTTTTTCTTTTCTTCTTCCACCTTCTGCTTTTTCACAGACTTCTTTTTCTTTCCAAAAGACTTTCTCTTGGAAGAAGTCCATTCCATAGCAAGCACTGAGCCTTTAGAATCTTTCATGGAAAGCTCAGCAGTAACCAGCATATTCATAAGTTTGGCCAGAGAATTTTGAAGTTTATGCATATGGTATTTCAAGATGACCTGCCCATATGCATCGTCAAGGATTGCAAAATTATATCATTCTATAGATCCAGGTCCAACTTCACTCTAAGCTTCTCAAGCTCTTCCAAATCCTTGATCATCATCAGACAATGATCTAAGACTGACTGCCCATCATGTATTTTAGCCTTGAATAGTCATTTAGTAACTTGATACTTGGCTGTGCGACTCTATTCACCAAACATCTCTTGTAGGTGAGCCAACATTTAGTGGACAGTTCTGATATCTTCATATTGGTATTGAAGTTCATCAGACATCGAGTCCAACATATAGTATCTGACCTTGTTATCTTGGTCCATCCATTTATCAAGAGACACTCTCTGTTCAGTGGATGGACGAGCTGGTAAGGTGGGAGGGTCCTAGTCCAAAATATGAGTTAACTTCTCAGAACCCAAAATAATTTTAAAGTTCTAGAGTCAATCCTTGTAACTGGGTTCGGTCAGTCTATGGGTGTCCAGGATACATGCTAGTGGGTTGGATGCAAACATTTTTCTGTAAAGAGTCAAAGTTTCTAGTTAGATTTTGTAATTAAGACTTGACCAATTTGTTTAGAAATTTTATTTTTCAATAAATTAGCTTCCACTATTTTTTTGGATCCCTACACTCCCTCTGTAGAGATACAAAAATCTCCATAATTAATGATTTTTAGTGGATGGTGTGGTCCTACCAACTGACTCACCACCTCACCTAACAGTTATTGATGATGGGTTAGCCAATGAGTGAACAACTCTTATTCAATGATTCTCTAATCATGGTGCACCCAAACTTGGTCTCTAATTCATGGATCTCACTATGCCCAAAATATTGATCCACTCCTTAGTTAAGTCAGACCCACCATTTGCACAGATTGGATTTCTAATTGTGTCTCTCACCGTGTCTGAAATATTGAGCCCAATCCATCCTCCAGCCCATAGCATCCAATGCCTAATAGACATGGTTGCATCTTTCTGATGCAACTGAACCACTGTAACCAGCCGAGAACAATCAATCTCGAAAAGGGTCCGCACATCTACAATGGTGGAAGATCTTAGATGTAATCTTTTCTTAAGGAGATTTAATTTAGGTCTCATTAAACTAGACTTGACATAGTCATAACCATTATGACTAACTTAGTGGCATGGGTTAGCTTGAATTATTGACCACCTCAGATCAAAACTGAGCCAACAAATATGACCAGGTAAGTAAGAGCCAACAAACATGACCAGGTAAGTAAGACCGGTGGAAGGGATATGCCATTAACTTAATAAGAATGCATTCGAGTCGAGTAGCTTCCAATTAAAAATTAGTCGATCGTATCTGCCAAACTTACCTTAGACACCAAATTATTGAGCCAGAACTAATCGGGTTAGCCTACAATCTAGACTCTAATCATGAGTCTAATTAGGTCTTAGCTTGATCGATCACTCACGTGACTTGATTTTGATCCAGACTTAATCCTATTAGGTTGGTCAATTTAAGCATTGTTGATCCCATCTAACCAACTCTTGATTCGATTTGATCGACTGCTTAGACCTAATTGAGCTACCCAAGTTGGAACCCAATATTATGAATATGTCTTAGATCTAAAATTCTTAATTTTAGATCTAATTAATATTTCATAATATTAATTCTCAATTAAGTTTAGGGTTTATAAATAAAATATGTAAATAAAATCTTAGGATTTCAGGATCTAGGATTTTGCAGAAAGTAAGTTCTTGATTTTTGATTAAAGACGAACGTGTAGCATCCCTACACATCATAAGAACACCCCATCGAATGGAAGGAGAGGGCATTTAAACCCTACTTTGTTCTTATGACCGGACGACCAAGGAGAATGTCTTAATCAGAAATATTCAAAACTACAAAACTAATTAGATCTACATCATATATCTCATAGATAAAAATTGATCTAACTTTATACATATTTTGCATACATCTCATGTATCTTTTCATGCATGTTTTCATATCTTAATTATCTAATAATTTATCTAAAAATTAAATTTAAATTGATCACATCAAAATAAATTCTAATCTAGATAATTATGTAGAACTATTCTACAACTAGACTAATCATGCATTCATCATATCTCACATGGTCCAAAACTTAAATAATTTTATTTACTATTTTTTAGATCTTATTATAATATTTATAAAATCAAAAAATAGTAAATAAATAGATCTAAAATCATAACTTAATCAAATTAAATTACGAACATGCAAGACTATGTATAGAACTATTCTATTTTACAGCTAGTCATGCATCTTGTAAAACTTAGATCTAAACTATTTAATTTTAATTTTTTTTTATTTTAGATTTAATCACATCTCATGTGAAATCTAAAATATCTTTGTTATTAGATCAAAAATAATTAAAATTAAATATAAATAATTTAGAGAACCTGGCCCTGATATCAATTGAAGGAGAAATCCTGATTTTTTGGATCAGATTCGTTCAGATTTGATCAGATCAAGAGAAATATTTTAAAAAATTTCTCTCATATATCCAGATCAGATCTGAGATATTTTAGATCTAATTTTATAGATCTAATAAATAAAAATAAAAATAAATTAAATTTAATTTAATTTTTACCTTTTGTTGGATAATCAGATTATCTTGTGATGATCCTGCTGATTGCCTGAGATTTTTGATCTAGTCATGCAAGCGCCTGACCTCTACTGGTATCCACTCAAGGTGAATCTGGAGACCTTCTTCTTCTTTTGACTTCTCTAAATATCAGATCTAGATCTGATTTGGAGGATCTTCAAAACTTCTTCTGAAGATCAGCAGTCGTCTCTGCAGCAGTGCTGCTTTCTTCCTTTCTCATCAGCTTTCTCTTGCCCGGATCGCACCAAACTGGAGTCTAACTTCCCTTGGGCATGGAGAGGAGAGAAAGAACCAAAAGATGGCATGGAGGAGGGAGAGGGGCAGCCTTAGGGCATGGGATAGGAGAGAACTCTATGAAAGTTGGGTGCAGATAGGATTTATATAGACCCTGCTGCGCCATGCAGTGCCACATCATCCCGGCCAATCAGGTTGCTTCGTGCAATCAGATCTAAATCTAATTAGTAGGATGACATCACTTGATCCAATAAGATGAGAGTCCCTTCAATTCATCCTTAGGAGGCACTAAGACTACTCAAAGCTGAGTCTTAGTTGCCTTCCTAAGTTGATTCAATGAAGCAACCTGGAGTCCCATCTGTATGGGACTCCAGTCATCCCTATCCATAGGCACACGCCTCCCTAGGCATGTGCCCTCTTCTTTCCAATTTCTAGCAAGAGGATAAGCCCCTATCTTCTCGACTATGGGTGCATGACACATGGGCAGATATCCAAGGGTCAAAGGTCAATGTTTGACCAAAGTCAAAAGATAAGAATTAGTAGGTGATGGAAAATGGCAGATGTTGTCTCAAATTTATCTCATAAATTAAAACAACCATTTTCTGACCTAAACAAGCTCCAATCAGACTAAGTAAAAGTACTTGAGTGAGCATAAATATATTTGGCTCAGTCGAGATAACTTTTAATGATAGTAGAAGGAGAATGTTAGGCCCAATCGTGTGCTAGCACGATTTCCTTCAACCTAATTGAATCTAATTCAAATCAATTAAACTGGGTTAGTCTAATTGATGATATCCAGATCTAAACCCTTGTTTGTGTAATTTAGTTAGGTTCAGTTCTGTATAGTAATGAGATATGTCGCGATCTGTATCATCGACATCATCAAAACTCCTTTCGATGGATCAAAACTCTTCTAATTCAGACAACTAGAATGATCGATCATCTAAATCATTCTAATTGTTCTCAAAATCTACCAGTGACACCTAGTAGTATATGGTGGCAACCCATCAAAACTGAAAATAAACCTCTTGGTGTAGGTACTTGTGTGATTAATTTCTTCTATCTTGAGCCCTGACCAGATTAGGGTTAAGGTGAACTCGTCAAACCGTAATTTCTATCATATGATTTAACCATTTGATTCAAGTCCAATGTGAAAACCTTAATAGAAACTCTTTCTATTATTTTACTCTGCCATGGCCATGGGCTTATGGACTTGATTCTCATGATTATCATAAGGCTGCTCCTCATCACAATCGAGTGTAAGATTCCTTCTTGGTTGGCAATCCAAATCCTACAATGAATATGCTATAGCCAACATATACCTCAGGATTCTGAATGGCTAGAAGATTGAGTCATGGTGTAGTCAAACTATAACACCTTAAGATGAACTACCAATGCACCTCAGATCAAAGAACCAGACACATCACTGTAGCTTTGAGTCAGTCATCGATGAGAAGGTAGACTTTCTTATGACTGCTCGAGATGGTCATGCTCAGTGCCCTCGTTCTCTAACGAGTACCTATACTCTCACTTCGGTGTCTCTACATCATAGACTCAAGACTCATCTACTATAAAAAAATGATTGTACACCAACCTTCTAAATCAATCATCATCCTCATGATGATCCTACGATCGGAAGCATTTTTTGAGTTAATAAATGAAAATTCTTATCTTAAATTTTCAACTGTTGAAAATATGAATTATCATTACCATTAACTCAAGGGATGTATCATAGACACTAAATACACATTTATGATAGAAAATAATCTATTTTATTATTTATAGTCAAAATTATAATTTTGCCTCTAGAAGTGTATTACAAGTGTTAGCCAATTCTGGCTTCTAAGGCACATATATCTAACAAGTAGATCCTATATTTTATTGAAGTTGAAGCTCGGGGGAGATCTTATCTCTAGTCGATTCGAGGCCTCTCTTCTCACCTCATCTAAAATGAATAAGGCCTTTGACTTTGCTCACGTTAGGATGAGGTTCTCCTCCTATTCCTAACAGACTATAGGGATACATAAGGGCCATTGTTAGAGCCTCTCTTCTGACCTCATCTAAAATGAACGAGACCTTCGACTTTGCTTACATTAGGATGAGGTTCTCCTCCTATTCCTAATGAACTGTAGGAGCACATAAGGGCCATTGTCAAAATCTCTCCTCTCACCTTATCTAAAATGAATGAGATCTTTGACTTCACTCATGTTAAGATGAGATTCTGCTCCTATTCCTAATGGGCTATAGGGGCACATAAGGATCGTTATATGGGCCTCTCCCCTCCTCCTATCATAAATAACTGAAGGTCTTCGACTTGCTCATGTCAGGATGAGGTTTTTCTTCTGTTCCTAACATGGCACTAGGGGCACAGATGGATCGTTGAATGGATCTCTTTCCTCCTTCTATCTTAAAATAATCGGAGATCTTTGACTTGCTCGTGTTAGAATGAGGTTCTCCTCTTGTCCTAATATGGCACTAGGGGCATAGAATGGACCTTTGAATGGGCCTCTTCCCTCCTCCTATCTTAAATAATAGAGGTCTTCGACTTGCTCATGTTAGGATGAGATTCTCCTCTGTTCCTAACATTGCCAACAGGGCATAATGGGCCGTTGAAATGGCCTCTCCCCTCTTCTGACTTAAATAAAATCGGAGATCTTCGACCTTGCTCATGTTAGGATGAGGTTCTCCCTCACTGTTCCTAACATGGCAATTGGGGCACAGATGGACCGTTGAATGGGCCTCTCTTCTTCCTTCTTTCTTAAATAATCAGAGGTCTTTGAACTGCTTCATGTTACAATGAGATTCTCCTTATGTTCCTAACATAGGGCATTTGAGGCACAGATGGACATTGAATGAGCCTCTCTGCTCCTCCTACTTAAATAACCAAGGTCTTTGACTTACTCATGTTAAGGATGAGATTCTCCTCCTATTCTAACATGGCACTCGGGCAACGATGGGTCCATTGAGTGGGCCTCTCCTCTCCTTCTGTCTTAAATAATTAGAGGTCTTCGACTTGCTCATGTTAGGATGAGGTTCTCCTCCTGTTCCTAACATGGCCACTTTCTATTGCTTCTTTCCTGCCATCACATAGTTTTTGCACCAAGAAACAATAATGTTGAAATGGAGGAGTTTTATTGAAGGAAAATTACTGGTAGTATATTTTTAAATTTTCTAAATTTCAAGATCATGGGAGTGTTGTTCTTTCAAGCTCCTTCAGATGATAAGTTTCGAGCCAGACAACCTTCTCTGTTTTATACGAGTCTTTCCAATTTAGGGCAAGCTTCTCCTGGCTCTAAGGTTGAGAGATAGCGGTTCGTCGAAGCACTAAGTCCCCTAGAGATAGTATTGATGATGCCAAGAGGTGGCCGATCTCCTTATTATTCCTTCCTCCTTGGTGGTTCTGACTACGGCAGTGCCCTCGATCGATCTTCTCTTACTTTAGGCCGACGTCTGAGGAATCATCCTAGTCGGCCTCTCCTAATGAGCTCCTTAATCTCATCTTAGAGCTGAATGCATTCTTAATCACGTATGTGATTTGTGTTATGATGGTAGAGCAGGATATTATATAGAAATTGCACTTGCCAAGGGTGAATGCGCATCCTTTAGACCATCGGTAGTTGCTCTTTGATCTCCATCAATACTTGCATTTTTGGAGCATTGAGGGGGGCGTAGTTGTGAATCCTTCTGGTGGGAGAACTTCTTCGCACCCTTCCATCGGAGCTTCTTTGACGTCGAGCTTGAGGAGAAGTTCGGGCTCGCTTGCACTGGGGGAGTCGTGAGTGCGATCGAACTCATTTGGCCCTCCATCAGCCGTGGGTTTATTAGACTCACCTGTTTGCTGCTCTCCTGTGGTTTTCTCATCTTTCAAATTAAAGGCTTCTTTCTCTCGAGCATATCCTTTTGCCCGAGCTACCAAATCGGCAAAGTTCCTAGGGTACTTCTTCTTAGGAAGAATATATAATCAATGTCTTCTAAAGGCCATCCTTGAGTGCGATCCATTGCAATAAACTAATCCAGATTCTAGAACCTCAATGCAGCACGACATTAAACTGGGTGAACATAAGCCTGATAGATTTCTCCTTCTTCTCACTCTGATATTTATTAGAGAATTCAACCTCAGCATAGACAATTCGACTGCTGAAATAGAATGTGAGCACTTAAACTGATGGCCTTATTTGGTCAAAGAGAAAAGATCATATACTCAGCTTCAAATATCAAGTACCAGTTCTTGCTACTATCCTTTAAGTGTAAATGGAAAAGGCTCACAAGCATCAAATCAAGCATATCTGGAAATGACCGGGAGCAGCATCATCATTCAGAAGGTTCTCCAGTGTGATTGATATCAGAGGTTACCTAATCATAGCTTTCAAACTTAAGAAAAATTTTTGAAGTTTGACAGGAATTAGGGTCTTGCGTAATTTAGGAAAAAAAGAGGGATCGATGCGGATTCATTCATGGGGAGCACATATGACTGTGGTGGAGTTCCTCAATCCCATTGGTCCTATCTTCACAACAAGTTTTTGATCGAGGACAGTCAATTACAATCATAGATTTTAGAAGACTTCCGACTGTAGATGGGGAAGGTCTCTTTCGAAGAAGAATCACGATCCGAATAAAGATCCTTTGCTCTTTATTTCTTCTTCCCAAGGGCGACGGGTATGCTAGCCCAAGTGCTCCTCCTTAGGATCAATTTTTAACATTCCGATGGTGGGTTTTCTAATAAAACCATCACTAAGGGTTGCCACATGGCTTGCACCATTTTGGTGAGGCCCTGAATTGGCTACATCAGTAGGTTAAACTGCTTTGAATCTACCATGGCCGCTAGTGGAGGAGGAGGTTGAAGCGCCAGTGCTGGAGCAGGAATGGATGGGTCTGGCTCGCATCTGATAGCAGAAGCGGTAGATCTCCAGGTAGTCACCTTCTTTGGAGGCATTTATTGGGATTAATGGAGAGGATGAAGATGGACCTTAAAGAAGAAGATCCATAGGATTGATTGAGCACACCTTTAAGAATAAGGATACCTCAGGAATAGAGGGCCTTTCCTCTAGTGCCAATCCTATTGGTGCAAAATCTGGTCGACGTCAGATCGAGTTGGAGTTGAGGAAGAAGAGGTCACCGTTGGTGACCTACAAAATAAAGTCCCATCCAGAGTCAGTGATGGTGGCTCTGGTAGAACCCTCCGATGATCAAGTCAGCTCTTCTAACCAATTGGAATGGAGTGCTCAAAAGAATTCAGCGGAGTTTTGGAAAGGAAAAGAGAGCTTAGAAAAAATATATCTGGAGGATTCCTTTTATAGCCATCTGGTAGCTGGCCGCTCAGGGCCACGTGGAGTTTGTTATGAAGAGGAGCACCACCTATAGCAGATTGATAGCGATAGTCATAGCCATCCGGTAGTGGGCCACTCAAGGCCACGTGGGGTTTGTTATGGAGCAGAACACTGTCTCTAGTAGACTGATAGTTATAGCTATAGCCATCCAGTACTAAGCCGCTCAGGGCCACATAAAGTTTGTTATGAAGAGAGGTGTCTATTGTCGTGATGTTTTCGTTCATCGATATTTAATAGTCGAAGATCGGAGGAAGTAGGCATCGGTTGGTGAAGAGCTTTGACATATGCCAATTTTAGAGGAGTTCAAACTCCTAAAAAAAATATGGCTAGAGGGGATTATCTGGGAGGAATACTACTTAAAATCTAGAAGTAATCTACTGAAGGAATTCAGATGGAGTTCGACTAATGGAGAAGTTCAAAAGGAGTCCGACTGATGGAGAAGCTCGACCAAAGGAAAAGTTCGATAGAAGTTTGACCCTTAGAGGAATCTAACTGAAGAAGAAACCTGGAAGGAGTCTGACTGATGGAGAAGTTTGGAAGGAGTCTAATTAATGGAGATGTTCGACTGAAAGAGAAGTCTGGGAGAAGTTCGGTTGAAGGAGAAGTCCGGAAGGAGTTTGGCCACTGAAGGAGTCCAAAAGGGGTTCAACCGCTGGAGGAGTTCAACCATTGGAGGAGTTCGGGAGGGGTTCAGCTACTGGAGGAGTTGGGCCGTTGGAGGAGTTCGATCGCTGGAGGAGTCTAGAAGGAGTTCAGCCACTGGAGGTGTTCGACTGCTGGAGGAGTCTAGGAGGAGTTCGGCCATTGGAGGCGTTCGACTGCTGAAGAAGTCTGGAAGGGGTTTGGCAGTTGGAGGAAAAATTTTTGATTGAAGCTCTTTCATGATTATCAGTTATATTAGGCTAAGCATTAGACTGGACTTCAGCGGGAGCGGGGTTTATCCCTAACACATGTCAATTAGAAAAACAAACTAGAGTTTCATTCAAAAGTAAAAATATTATTTCAACCTCTAGGCCATTGGAATTATTACATATGGATTTATTTGGACCCACTAGAACTATAGGCTTAGGTAGAAAAAGATATGGATTTGTGATAATTGATGATTTTTCTTAATTTACATGGATTTTATTTTTGGCATCTAAGGATGAATCTTTTTCAGTTTTTACGAAGTTTTATCAAAAAATTTCAAATGAAAAAGGTCTTCAAATTCTTAAAATTTGTAGTGATCATGACACCGAGTTTGAAAATCATGATTTTAAAAAGTTTTGTGATGAAAAGGATATTAATCATAACTTTTCCGTATCTAGGAGATCCCAACAAAATGGGATAGTAGAGAAAAAAATAGAACACTTGAAGAAATTGCTGGTTCCATGCTATGTGAAAGCCACCTTCCAAAGTATTTTTGGATAGAGGCAATAAACATGGCATGTTATATTTTAAATCATGCTCTAATTAGACCTCTTTTGAAGAAAACACCTTATGAACATTGGAAAGGAAGAAAACCCAACATTGCTTATTTTCATGTCTTTGGTTGTCGATGTTTTATTTTAAATAGTGATAAAGATAAGTTGGATAAGTTTGATGCTAAATCAGATGAAGTAATTTATCTTGGTTATTCTATCTCTAGTAAAGCTTTTAGAGTTTTCAATAAAAGAACCTTAATTGTAGAAGAATCAATACATGTTGTCTTTGATGAAGCTAATGATCTTCCAACAAGAAAGAGAGAGGGTATTGATGATGCATGTTAAATTATTGAAGGCATGAGTGAACTCACTATAAAGGAGTCATCAGTACAAAATGATAAGGTACTTGAAGATAAAAAGAAGGATGAAGATGAAGAACAACAAGATCAACAAGAACAATCCAAAAGTTCAAATGACAATCCAAAAGAATGGAGGTATGTTCAAAATCATCCCAAAGAACTCATCATTTGGGATCCTACACATGGGGTAAGAACTTGATCCTCACTAAGAGATGTAAATAATTATTTTGCTTTTATCTCTCATTTTGAAACAAAAACTATTGATGAAGTCAAAAAAGATTATAATTGGATAAATGCAATGCAAGAAGAACTTAATCAATTTAAAAAAAATAGTATATGGATCCTAATTGAAAGATCAAAAGACCATCCTATAATTGGAATAAAATGGATGTTTAGAAATAAATTAGATGAAAATAAAAATGTCATAAGAAACAAAGTAAGATTAGTAGCTAAAGAATATAACCAATAAAAAGGAATTGATTTTGATGAGACTTTTGCACCCATTGTTAGACTAGAAGCTATAAGACTCTTACTTGCTTATGCATGTTTTATAAACTTTAAATTATTTCAAATAGATGTAAAAAGTACTTTTCTAAATGGATTCATTATGTAGAGCAGCCTCTTATTTTTGAAAATCATACTTTTCAAAATCATGTTTTCAAATTAAATAAGACTTTATATAGTTTAAAACAAGCTTCTAGAGCTTGGTACGAAAGATTAAGCAAATTCTTGCAAGAAAATGATTTCACTAGAGAAAAAGTAGATACAACTCTTTTTATAAAAAGAAAGATTAATGATATTCTTGTGATACAAATATATGTTGATGATGTTATTTTTGGATCCACTAATAAAACTTTATGCCAAGATTTTGCCATGATCATGTAGGAAGAGTTCGAGATGAGCATAATGGGTGAACTCACTATCTTCCTCGAACTCCAAATTAAGCTATCTAAAGATGGAATCTTCATAAGCCAAAGGAAGTACACAAAGAAACTATTAAAAAGATTTAGAATGGAGACCTCTAAACACATTGGCACTCCTATGAGTCCTTCATGTAAGCTTGATAAGGATGAAAATGGTAAGAGTGTTGATTTAAAGCTTTATAGAGGCATGATAAGATCCTTGTGATATCTTACTATAGGTGCACAAAATTTCAATCCCATCCTAAAGAATCTCACTTAAATGCTGTTAAAAGAATCTTGAAATATTTAAATGAAACTCAAATATTAGGCTTATGGTTTTCCAAACAATCATCCATAAATTTGATAGGATACTCAGATGCAGACTTTGTAGGATGTAAATTAGATAGAAAAAGTACTAGTGGAATGTGCCAATTTCTCGATGAAAACTTAATCTCTTAATTTAGTAAGAAATAAAATTTGGTGGTATTGTCTATGGCCAAGGCTGAGTACATTGCAGACGAAAGTTATTATGCTCAAATCTTATTGATTAAGTAATAACTCAAAGATTTTGGAGTAAAACTCAATAATATTCCCATAAGATATGATAACACTAGTGCCATCAACTTAACTAAAAACCCAATCCAACATTCTAAATCAAAACACATAGAAATTAGACATCATTTCATAAAAACATGTGCAAAATAATGATGTATTGATTGACTTTGTTTGCTTTGAGAAATAATTGGTGGACATCTTTACAAAACCTTTGAATGAAGACAAATTTTGTAAAATTAGAAGAAAGTTAGGTATCTTGGATCCACTATCTTAGAAATCTCTAGTGACCCTTCTCAAAATCATCCTATTAATGATCCTTTGAGACACAATCTACTCTTCTCCTTTGACAAAAATCTCATGATTCTAACTCTTGATCATTAATTTGTTCAAAAAGAAGCTAAATCGGATTTTTTGGTCGAATGGGACACCCCCTAGATCACCCTATTCAAAAAGGGATGACCTAAGGGATGCCCTATAGGGTATTTCAATCCTTTTCCTTTGGCTTTAAGAGAAAATGAATTATATTCATCTCTCCATTTTCCACAGGTCGCCCTCTTTTCTTCTTTCACTCAAGCATTCATCTCCTCTCTCCTGCCAAACCTTTTCTTGCCTAAATCCCTTCGTAACCATCTTCCAAACCACACCAAACCTCCTCCAAAATGATCTCTCGACTGTTCTCCATACCTTCCCTCTCCGATTCCTATAATTTCTCCTCTATTTCTAAATCTACTGCAAGCCCTAATCTTCAACCGAACCCAAGCTTTTCTTGGCAAAATCTGTAAATCACTCGCATATTTGGTCTTTCTTCACTCATTCCACCACCATCTTGCTATTTCTACTACTGCTCGGCAAATGGTACCTTGGATGAAGCTTCTCCAACATCAAAAGTCCACTCATGGGCCTGAAGAAGAAGAGAGGAAGAAGAAGAAGACTGCATCTGCTCCAAAATTAGCACCTATTCCGGCACCCTCTGCTTCTTCGATAACTTCTAGCAAGAAATCCCTTTCTGGTAGAAAGATTGCTCTAGAAAGAAATATTGATTTTTATTTTCTAGAAAAAGATGAATTTTTATTTGGTAAAAAGATAAAATCTTTAGGTTGGGGTTCAATATGCACTTTGAAAGAAATAATTTTCATTGATTTGGTTCAGAAGTTTTATTAGAATTTTCTATTTTTTGATGGAAGAGTAAGATCATTAGTTAAGGGTGTCGTAATGGAGTTTGATGCTCAATGGTTTGGCTTTCTCATCCATTTGCCTTGTGAGGAATCTACATCAAATAGATTATTGAACAAAGAAGAAGGGTTAAGATCAATTTTGCAAAAAGATGATGTCTGGGGTATTGAGAAATTGGATGCTAGTAGGGATCTCAATGTGAAAATGAGGGTTCTCCATCATATTATCTACACCATTTTCTTTCCTAGGGCTGGTAGATTTGATTTTGTATCTAGTAGGGATCTATGCATCATGCATCATATTGTGTGTGAAATCCCTCTGAACTTGCTAGCCTTGATGATTGAAGCCATGCGAGAGGTAGTGACTAGATTGAAAGCTTCTTTATCCTATGGCATGGCACTCACTAGGATCTTTAGAAGCTTTGGAGTTGATTTTAAGGGAGAGGCTGCCACCCATTCAGCCAATACTGACACCTAGAATGCAAATTTCCTGCATCATATGGGTTATATCCAAGTTGGTGATCGATGGACCAGAGGTGGTAGAGTAGCTAAAGAGGAGAAGGATAGAGCAGAGGAGGAGAGACCATCTTCACCTCCTCGTGATCATAAAGCATCTCTTGATATTTAGTTTATGTCTGATCGTGAGGCTGGTCCCTCAAAGTCTGTGAGGAAGGATGCACCTGTACCACCATCTAGAAGCAAAGATACAGCCATCAGATTTAGAGATGATCAGCTCAGGATAATTGTCGACCTTCTATCATAGCCTATTGCTGATCTTGTATCTTGATAGATCATCAACCTTGTATCTCAATAGATTGCCGATCGTATATCACAGCAAGTTGCCGATTGTCTGTCTCAGCAAATGGCCAGCAGGGGCACTTCAAGCTTCTCTCAAGAGGAGAGATCTTAGGCTGATCCTCTACCAGACCAGTCGATGGCTCCACATATCATGATAGTATTTTAGATGCTTACTATGATGTCGGCTCATTTTGAGGAGCTAGAGGGTTCAATACTGAGATTGACAAGGAGAGTGTTGGATCTTTAGAGGCAGGTGATGGGATTGGAGATCCCTCAGTGGAGCGAGTTTGTTCTTCCAATTTTTGCTTTGTCGATGGAGGGTGATAGTCTTCATCATGCTCTGGAGGTTGGGTTTCAGTTCTTGAGGAATGAGATTAGAGGATCTAGTGAGGATGTCTCTACTGCTATTGGTATACTCATGCAATCCTTGTCAAGAGCAGTGGGATAGCTTGATTCCATTTGACTTATTCTTCTATCCTAGATCTCATCTTCCTTCATAGCCGGACCCTCTCGCCCTCCTATTCATGCCACTCCTATTTGTGCCACCTCTGCTTGTGCCGGTACGTCCACCCATGGCTGAGGTAGACGTGGTTGAGGACTTATCTGTGGCCTTGATCTTGATACTCCTCATTGTATCTCTGATTCTTCCTTTGATTCTGACACATCTAGCTGTGATATTTATTAGATTTAGTATAGTCAAACTTATGTGTTTAGGGTTTATCTTGGCCTTTGTACATTTTGGTTATTTGGTTATCATGGATGTTGTATTTTTTGTTTATCCATGTTTTGTGTACATTGAGGGGCTATAACTTATATTTGAATGAATATTGTACCTTGATTCTAGTTTGGATGATATGGTTAATATGACTCTTGTTATATTTTGGATATATATATATATATATATGATGCCTATGAATGCCAAAAATAAAGGAAGAATGGCATGGGGTCATGGTGGGATGACATCATCTGATCCAATCAGATGAGAGCCCCTTTGAATCATCCTTAGATGGCACCAAGATTGGTCAAAGACAAGTCTTTGGCACCACCTAGGTAGGATGAATGAAGCAACCTGGAGTCCCATCTATATGGGACTCCAGGCATCACCACCTATACCAACTTAGGATCGGACCTATGAGGTTACACACATTAGAGTTCATGATCCGATCGGATGGTTGATCAATAATTAAGAATCGTTCTAGGGTTAATCAATCAATACAATTATTGTTTAACCTAGTGCAAGTATTATAGGAGGATCAATTAGCAATTAGATTACTAATTATCTTAATTTGATTAAGACAATGGACTAAGATTAAGTCTAATTAAATATAATTTAATTAAATTTAGTTTGGGCTTGATTGGATAAAGTTTAATTGGTTTATTGGATAAGCTAAGTGCAAGGAAGAACTAGTCTTAGTTCAACTAGGACTTGGGCCAACCTAATTTTCTAATTTAATTATAAAATTAAATTAAAATTTAATTTAATTTAATTTAATTTAATTAACTCTTTAATTAGTTTAGGATCTAATTTAATTAGATTGAATTAATTCTAGTTTGATTTGGTTTGAGAAACTATGTTGGACTGGGTCAAAATTAGAATCCTGGTAAGACTAGGAACTTCCCTCCTTAGACCACCTTAGTCCCAATGCCCACCCTTCACGCCCTCTTTGATTTTGCATGAATTCTCCATGCCCAAGAGAAGCCCACCATATTCAAAAGTCCTTCTCTTTCTTTCTTATATGGTAAATTAAGTGTGGACCAAGTCAAAGTAGGAATTGATTTTGATTTCAAATTCTATGAGATAGAATTTTAGGAAACCAAAACTCTTCCTATAGTGCACCGATTCCATCTAGATTTTTTCTAATATTTTTATGGATTTTAGAGGGGTTTTTGTATGACAAAACCTGGTGGTCCATAATAGAAAAGAAGGAGGGGGCACCCAAGAGTGGAGCGCCCCTTGTCTTTCCCAATTTGGACATTCCTTGTCTAGGTATTTGACCTAGATAAGGACTCTTCTATATCTCCCATATAGGATGAATTTTGTGCTGATTTTTTGATATATTCTAGATCATTGAGATTTCTTTGGGGTGTGTGAAAATTAGGGAGAAAGAGCATTAGAGCATGGGGATTTCATAGACACTAATCTAGGTATCTAGGTGAGAGAATAAAGAAGAAGAAGAAGGGTTCTTCTTCTAGGATTTTTTTCTTTGATCATTTTCTCCTTCTTCAGAGATTTTTGAGAGGTGTCTTAGGTTGAAAATCTCTTTCTCTTCCTTTTAAAAATTGGAGAGTTTAAGATTTGAAGAAAATGGTTCCAGATCGACCATCAAAGAAGGATCAGCACAATACTAGCATACTTTGTTGATTTTCTGATTGAACTTCTGATCATGGTTCGTGGGCTCATGTGGACGACTCCTAAAGAACGGATGCGTGTGCAGCTCACAACATCATTCTCAAGTCTGGATCAGTAAATTAGAACATCTAACTTGCATAGGTAATAGATCTGATCTATTATTTTCATACCTGCATTAGATGTAGTGTATATACATGTTGATGTGATCAACATATTTTAGTTTCATCTTTAGATTTTTAATTTTTATTTTAATAACATGCCATGATATTATAATAGATCTTAGATCTAGGGTATTTTCTATAATTTAAAATTAATTTTGATTAATTTTAGTGTTTCGCTGTCTGATCTTGAAAAGATTTCAAGATCTAACCCTGAAATCCTAGATCTGATTCTATCAATTGGTATCAGAGTCTAGATTTTTTTATTATATAATTATTTAAGCATATTTAGATTATTTTTTAAATTAGATTCAATTTATAATCTAATTAATAAATCTAAAATTAAAATTCTTGATCACATGAACTACTATAAGGTTGTCCTGCTGTAAAGTTTCTCCCTTATAGTGGAAAGATTATCCTAGTTCATATTGATCTATTTTTAATCATAAATTTATTAGATTTTTTAGATTGCGTGGATTGCTATAAGGTTATCCTGCTGTAAGATTTACCTCTTATAGTGGAAAGGTTGTCCTAGTACGTGCTGATCTAAAACATTGATCATAAAATATTAGATTAGATCTAAGAGATTTTATGATCTGATTAAAAATATTTTAATCTAATTTGAATCATCATAAATATATTACATTTTATCTAAGATAATTTATGATTGATTATAGTTGAAATTATTTTAATTACATGAACTTGTTTAGATTAGATCTAAAGTAGTTTCATGCTTATGTTACTTGCATATTGATTATGAATCAAATATGCAACTTGATTGCTAGAACCATATTGCAAAAATATTTTATAAATATAAAAATTATTTTTGAAAAGCCAAACCCCAACCCTTAGTCCAAAACTTAATTAAGAATTAAGAAGTTGTTTGATTAGGATCTAGGATTGTAAATTGAAGATCCTAAGACATAAATCATAATTCATTGGATTAAATGGATTAGTGGAGATTAGGTCCATTAATTGAATTAGACCTAGGGTTAGATTAAAGAATGAACTTAATTAGAGAATTGACTAAATCTAATCAATTATTATCTTAGATTAGGTTAAGGATTCTCTAGATCAATTACAATAGTTGTAGTTGGTCAAGTCCATGTCTTTAACGAGAACCAAGATGGACTTGATTCTTAGCTACGTGGTCCAGCATGAACTGTTAGATTGATCTAATTAAAATTAATTAAACCAGTTGGTATCTAAGACAAACCAGACTGGTGGTCTTTAATTGGCAGCTTACTTATCTGACCATTTCTGATGGTGTCTAAGGCAAGCTTTAGCAGACCCTCCCGCTGATTGAACTTACCTGGCCTCTTGGTAAAATTATGTTTTGATCAGATCACTTGACTATTCGAGCTTACCCATGTCAGCTAGGTAAATCAGTTTGACTGATTTAGGTGCTCCTAGACCAGCCTATTAATGGTCTCCCTTAAGCTGACTTGGTGAAGTCAATCAGAGGATCATGACAAGCTGGTTCATCTAATATTTTCTCATCTTCAAATTAAATTTTTTAAAATTATTAAGTCCCTAAAATGAGATAGTTATTATGATAACTAGATCATAGCCTCTCATTAAAGTAGGTGATAATGGATCCATTAGTTGGATAATCATTGGAGGCCCAAAAGTTTGGTGTTTATTAGCTAATAGAATTATCATTCATTATGTGATTTCCTAGCTGCATCTTTCTAAATTATGGTTAGGTTGGCCAACCAAAGTTGGGCCTAATCATTCATTGGTTTGATGGGCCAAGTATGGTTGTGTAAATGGTCGGACCTAATTGGACCTTTTCAATAGAGGTCAAAGCCTGCTGATTAGGGATTGGGATAAAATTTAATTACTAAAAATTATTTAAAGAAATAAGTGATTATTAACTTACCCTTAAATGTACATGGGTTGGCCAACCAAAGCTGGGCTCGTGTGTAGTCTATGTGGATTTTAGCACTCACTAAGAAATTAGGGTGATTCCTCAAATTGAAGGTTGAGGCTACCAATTCAAATAAAATAGTGGAAGAACCTTTTGATTAAAGTCTAAATCTTTAGATTTAATGAATCAATTATTAATTAGGTTATAGTTTTTTTTATGAAGATATGGCCACTTTCCTATCACTTTGATCATTGTTGGACAATGATAAGTTGGTGGAACCCAATTTTAATAGCTGGTATCGAAAGTTGAAAATTATCCTAGAGCATGAATGGATCCTATATATATTAACGAATCCTGCACCTAAGAAGCCAGCTGCCAATGCACGTAAAATAGTTAGAGATACTTATTAGAAGTGGCTCAGTGATCGGACCACGGTGTGCTGCATTATGCTAGCTGCTATGAGCAATGAGTTCAATCACAGATTTGAGAAGGCTCAGCCAAAGAACATGCTTCAAGTGTTAGAGGATTCCTTTGACACATCCGATGATGTGGAGAGGCATAAGACTAGTTCTACCATTTTTAATGTTAGGATGTGGGATGGTACCTCGATCACTAATCATGTATTATACATGATCGAGATGATAGAGCGATTGAGTAAGCTCGACTTTTCTTTGCATAAATAGCTTAAGTAGGATGCAATACTGAACTCATTGCCCAAGCCTTTTCTTCCATTTCTTACTCATTTTAGAATGACAAAGTCTGAAGTAGACTACCATGGGTTACTGGGGTTGCTTCAAAACCTTGAGAAGGATCACCAACTCCATAAGGAGTTAGTGAACATAGTGGGAGGTTCGTCTTCTAATTATCGATCCTTTCAGAAAGAAAAGAAGAATAAGAAGAAGAAAGCTAATAAGGTGCAAGTTCAAGCTGGAACATCTGTGCTGGGCCTGATCAGGAAGATCAAACTCGATAAGAGTCTAGTTGAATACTTCTTTTGCAAGAAGCGGAAAAACTGGAAGAGGAACTTGAAGGGAAAATCTAGTTTTTCGGATCAGGTTTGTTCAGATCTGATTGAATCAAGAGAGATATTTTAAAAAATTTTCTCTTAGATCTAGATTAGATCTGAGACTTTTCAAATCTAATACTATTGATGTAATAAAAAAATAAAATAATAAATAAATTAAATCTAATTTAATTTATCTTGTTGAGGGTAATCTAATTATCATATGATAATCTTGATGTCTGCCTGAGGTTCTAGATCTAGCAATGCAAGTGCTTGGCCTCTACCAGTATCCACTCGAATAGAATTTAGAGATCTTCTTCTTCTTTATCACCTCTCCAAAAATTAGATTTGGATCTAATTTTGAAGATCTTCAAAATACCTTTCGAAGGTGTGAGTTGTCTCTTGCAGCAGTGCTGCCTTCTTCCTTTTCCTGTCGCCTTTCTCTTGCTTAGATCGCACCAAACTGAAGCCCAAAAATTCTTGGGCGTGGGTAGGAGAGAGAAGACCTAAAGATGGCATGGAGGAGAGAGAGGGGCAGCCTTGTGGTATGGGCAATAGGTCAAGCTTCTTTGATCTTAGCGTAGATAGGGTTTTTATAGACCCTATTGCACCATGCAGTGCCACATCGTCCTGGCTAATCATGGCCTTTTGTGCAATCATATCTAAATCTAATTGATGGAATGACATCATCTGATCCAATCAGATGAGAGCCCCGTTGAATCATCCTTAGATGGTGCCAAGATCGATCAAAGACAAGTCTTTGGCGCCACCTAGGTAGAAACCCTGAAGCAACTAAAGTCCCATCTATATGGGACTCCAGATGCTTTATCCATGGATGCAAGACTCCTTAGGCATGCGCCCCTTATCCATCTACTTTTTAGCAGGTGGACTGATCCAAAAATTCTCCTCTATGGGTGCATGACATATGGACAGATGTCTAAGTGTCAAAGGTCAATGTTTGACCAAATGTCCGAAATAGGATTTAGTAGGTGATGAAAAATGGCAGGTGTTGTCTCAAATTCATCTCATAAATTAAAACAATCTTTTTCTGACTTAAACAAGCTCTAGTCAGATCAAGTAAAAGTACCTGAGTGATTCCAAACATATTTGGCTTAGTTGAGATAACTTTTAATGATAATTAAAGGAGAACATTAGGCTTAATCGTGTGCTAGTACGATTTTCTTGAATCTAATTGAATCTTATTCAAATTAATTAAACTAGGTTAGTCCAATTGATGATATCTAGATCAAAACCCTTATTTGTATGATCTAATTAGGTTCAATTTTATATGGTAATGAGATATGTTACGATCTCTATCATCGACATCATCGAAATACCTTTCGATGGATCAAAACTTTTTTTATTCAGACAACTAGTATGATTGATCATCTAAATCATTCTAATTGCTCTCAAAATTCACCAATGACACCTAGCAGCATATGATGGCAACCCATCAAAACTGAAAATGAACATCTCAATGCAGTTACCTATGTGATTAAGTTCTTCTATCTTGAGTTTCGATAGGATTATAGTTAAGGTAATCTCGTCAAACCCTAATATGCATCATATGATTAATCATTCGATTCAAGTCCAATGTGAAAACCTTAATAGAAACTCTTTCTATTATTTCACTCTGCCATGGCCATGGGCTTATGGACCTAATTCTCATGATCATCATAGGGCTTCTTCTCATCTACCGAGGTAGATAGATTTTTTATTGGTGCAATCCAATTTCTACAATGAATATGCTATAGCCAACATAAACCTCAGGATTTTGAATGGCTAGGAGATCGAGTCATGGTGTAGTCAAACTAAAACACCATTAAGGTAAACTGTTGATGCACCTTAGGTCAAAGAATCAGACACACAACTACAGTTTCGAGCTAGTCATTGATGAGAAGGTAGACTTCCTAATGACTGCTCAAGGTAGTCACGCTCAGTGCCCTCATTCTCTAACGAGTATCTGTACTCTTGCTCTAGTGTCTCTACACCATAGACTCAAGATTCATCTACTATAAAGAAGCAATTGTACACCAACCTTCCGGATCAATCACCATCTTCATGATGATCCTACGGTCAGGAGCATTTTATGAGTTAATAATGAAAATTCTTATCTTAAATTTTCAACTCTTAAAAATAGGAACTATCATTGCCATTAACTCAAGGGATGTATCACAAACACTAAATACACATTATGATAGAAAATAATCCATTTTATTATTTATAGTCAAAATTATAATTTTGCCCTTAGAAGTGTATAACAAGTGTCAACCAATTCTAGCTTCTAGGGCACACAAATCTAACAGAACTGTCCTCAGTACTTTTTCTCTCTAGATTCGAACAAGCAGATAAAAGAAGCAAGCGATTGCTGGACAAGGTATTTATGCAATAACTCCTTGTAATTTCTCTATTTATGATATTACTGATTGGGTATTGGATACCGATAGCTCTACCATATTTGTAATTCGTTATAGGGGTTGCAGGTTAGTAGAAGATTCAAGCAAGATGAAAGATTCCTAAATATTGGAGATGGAAGACCAGTTTCAGTTCTAGCTTTAGAAATTTTGAAACTTATATTTGAGTTCCATATCATTATTCTTAGTGATTGTCATTTCTGTCCTAGTTTTTTTTTGAATGTTATTGTTGTCAGCCTTCTAGCCAAAAATGATTATGAAATATCAATAAAGGAACAAGTTTGTGATATCATTATGAATGGTGTTACTATTTTCTGTGGATATTTGAATAATGGTATGTATATGCTACCACAACCTGTTAACGTAGTCTATTCAACTGGCAAGCACCCTAGATTTGATAGTGTGTCAGATATCTATTTATGGCACTATAGGCTAGGTCATATAAAAAAGAATAGGATAAACATGTTGACTTAAGAGAAAATCCTTGAAATTAGTGATAGTGAATTACTTCCAATCTATGAGTTCTGTCTTCTTGATAAAATGATCAAGTCATCTTTTACTGGGAAAGGTAAAAGAGCCACTGAGCTCTTAGGTCTAGTACATATTAATGTATGTGGACCAATGAGCACAAGTGTCAGAGGTGGATATTTCTACTTCATTACTTTCATAGATGATCTATCTAGATATGGATATCTCTATTTGATGAAACATAAGTCAGATTCATTTGAAATATTCAAACGATTTCAAAGTGAAATTGAAAAACAAACTGAAAAAAGTATCAAAACTCTTCGATCTGACCGAGGATGAGAATATCTTTCTGATGAGTTTCTCACATATCTAGGAGAGAATGGGATTCTCTTCTAATAGACTCCTCCAAAAATACCACAAGATATTGGTGTGTCTGAAAGGAGGAATTGGACTCTATTAGATATGGTCCAATCCATGATAGATTTTGCCTGCTTGTCGATATCCTTCTGGGGATATACACTCGAATCGATTTGTTATCTATTAAATAGGATTCCAAGTAAGTCTGTAGTTAAGACTCCATATGAGATATGGATAGAACGTAAGCCAACACTTTCACACCATCGGATTTGGGGGTGCCCGACTTGTGTAAAATGGTTAGTTACAGATAAACTTGGACCTAGGTCTGACAAGTGCATGTTTATAGGATATCCAAAAGAGACCAAAGGATACTATTTCTACCATGCTGATGAACAAAAGATGTTTGTCAACCTCAAGGCAACATTTTTTTGGAAAAGAAGTTCCTTGGTGAAGGAGATGTTGCCTCTAAGATTGAACTTGATGAAGTTTAGTAGGTAAAGAATGTTAGATATGTGTGTCCTAGAAGCCAGAATTGGCTGATACTTGTTATACACTTCTAAGGGCAAAATTATAATTTTGACTATAAATAATAAAATAGATTATTTTCTATTATAATGTGTATTTAGTGTCTGTGATATATCCCTTGAGTTAATGGCAATGATAATTCTTATTTTCAAGAGTTGAAAATTTAAGACATGAATTTTTATTATTAACTCATAAAATACTCCTAACTGTAGGATCATCATGAGGATGGTGATTGATCTAAAAGGTTAGTGTATAATCACTTCTTTATAGTAGATGAGTCTTGAGTCTATGGTGTAGAGACACCAGAGCGAGAGTATAGGTACTCGTTAGAGAACAAGGGCACTGAGCTTGACCACCTCGAGCAGTCATTAGAAAGTCTACCTTCTCATCGATGATGGGCTCGAAGCTATAGTTGTGCGTCTGGTTCTTTGACTTGAGGTGCATTGACAGTTCATCTTGAAGGTGTTATAGTTTGACAACATCATGACTCGATCTCCTAGCCATTCGAAATCCTGAGGAGTATGCTGGCTATAGCATATTCATCATCAGAATTGGATTGCACCAATAGAAAATTTATCTACCTCGATAGATGAGGAGAAGCCCTATGATGATCATGAGAATTAAGTCCATAAGCCCATGGCCATGGCAAAGTGAAATAATAGAAAGAGTTTCTATTAAGATTTTCACATTGGACTTTAATCGAATGATTAATCATATGACGGATATTAGGGTTTGACGAGATTACCTTAACACCAATCCAGCCGAGGCTCAAGATAGAAGAACTTAATTACATAGATAACTACACCAAGAGATTTATTTTCAGTTCTGATGAGTTGCCACCATATGCTGCTAGGTGTCACTGGTGGATTTTGAGAGCAATTAGAATGATTTAGATGATCAATCATATTAGTTATCTGAATCAGAAAAGTTCTGATCCATTGAAAGATGTTTCAATGATGTCAATGATAGAGATCATGATATATCTCATTACCATATGAAATTGAACCTAACTAGGTCACACAAACAAGGATTTCGATCGGGATATCATCAATTGGACTAACCCAGTTCAATTGATTTGAATTAGATTCAATTAGGTTCAAAAAAATCATACTAGCACACAATTGAGCCTAATGTTCTCCTTTAATTATCATTAAAGTTTGTCTCGACTGAGCCAAATGTGTCTAAGCTCACTCAAATACCTTTACTTGGTCTTACTGAAGTTTGTCTAGGTTAGAAAAGGGTTATCTTAATTTATAAGATAAATTTAAGAGAACACCTGCCATTTTTCATCACCTACGAAATCTTGTCTTTTGACTTTGGTCAAACATTGACCTTTGACACTTAGACATCTACCCATGTGTCATGCACCCATAGGAGAGAAGATGGGGATTTGTCCCCCTACTAAAAGGAGAAAAGGGAGGGGGTGCATGCCTAGGAAGGCATGCACCCAAAGATGATGACGCCTTGAGTCCCATACAGATGAGACTCCAGGTTGCTTCATGCACTCTACCTAGGTAGCGCTAAAGACTTGTCTATGACCAATCTTGGTGCCATCTAAGGATGATTCAGAGGGGTGCTCATCTGATTGAATTAGATGATGTCATCCCACCAGTCAGATTTAGATCTGATTGCGTAGAAAGTCGTTATTGATCGGGATGATGTGGCACTGCATGGCGCAATAGGGTCTATAAAAACCCAGTCTGCACCAAGATCAAAGAAGCTTGACCCATTGCCCATGCCGCAAGACTGCCCCTCTTCCTCCTCCACACCACCTTCAGGTGTTCTCTCTCCTATCCATGCCCAAGAATTTTTGGGCATAAGTTTGGTGCGATCCAAGCAAGAGAAAGGCGACTGAAAAAGGAAGAAGGCCGCACTACTGCAAGAGACAACTTACATCTTCGAAAGAAGTTTTGAAGATCTTCAAAATTAGATATAGATCTAATTTATGAAGAAGTGATAAACAAGAAGGAGATCTTCAGATCCTATCTGAGTGAATACCAATAGAGGTTAGGCACTTGCATGGCTAGATCCAGAACCTCAGGCAGACATCAAGATCATCATAGGATAATCAGATTATCAGCAATAAGATAAAATTAAATTAGATTTAATTTATCCTTTTTTTATTTTTTTCTATTAGATCAATAATATTAGATTTGAAATATCTCAAATCTAATCTAGATTAAAAAAAAAAATTTTGAAATATCTCTCTTGATCCAATCAGATCTGAACGAACCTGATCCAAAAAACTAGATTTTCCCTTCAACTGGTATCAGAGCCAAGTTGCATTTTCTATTAGATCTAATTTTATTTTAATTTTGATCTAATAATTTAATGATTTTAGATGTCACATTAGATATGATTAGATATAAAATTAGAAATTAAAAAAATTAAATAATTTAGATCTAAGTTGAACAAGATGTATGGCTAGTTGTAGAATAGAATTATTCTATGTATAGTCTAGCATGATCATAATTTAATTTGATTAGTTATAATTTTTAGATCTATTTATTTACTATTTTTTGATGTTATAAATATTACAATAAGATCTAAAAATAAAAAATAAAGTTATTTAATTTTTGTTCATATGAGATATGATGAATGCATGTTTAGACTAGTTGTAGAATAGTTCTACATAATTATCTAGAATAGATTTTAATTTGATATGATCAATTTAAATTTAATTTTTTAGATAATTATGAGATAATTTAGATCTGAAAATATCCATGATATGATACATGAAGATGTATGCAAAACATGCTTATAGTTAGATAAATTTTTTATATATGAGATATATGATGTGGATCAAACTAGTTTTGTAGTTTTCATATTTCTGATTAAGGCATTCTCCTTGGTCTTTCGATCATAAGAATAAAGTAGGGTTTGAATGTCCTATCCTCCCATTCGATGGGGTGTTCTTATGATGTGTAGGAATGCCGCGCGTTCATCCTTAATCAAAAATCTAAACCTTATTTTCTGCAAAATCCTAGATCCTGATGTTAGATATGTGTGCCCTAGAAGCCAGAATTGGCTAACACTTATAATACACTTCTAAGGGCAAAATTATAATTTTGACTTTAAATAATAAAATGAGTTATTTTCTATCACATAAGTGTATTTAGTGTCTATGATACATCCCTTGAGTTAGGGGTAATGATAATTCATATTTTCAAGAGTTGAAAATTTAAGACATGAACTTTCACTTATTAACTCATAAAATGCTCCTAACCATAAGATCATCATGAGGATGATGGTTGATCTGGAAGGTTACTGTACAATCACTTCTTTATAGTAGATGAGTCTTCAATCTATGGTGTAGAGATACCGAAGTGAGAGTACAGGTACTTGTTAGAGAATGAGGGCACTGAGCTTGACCACCTCGAGTAGTCTTAAGGAAGTCTACCTTCTCATCGATGACTGACTCGATGCTACAATGGTATGTCTGGTTCTTTGATCTAAGGTGCATCAGGAGTTCACCTTGAGGGTGTTATAGTTTGACTACACCATAACTCAGTCTCCTAGCCATTCAAAATCCTGAGGTATATGTTGGCTATAGCATGTTCATTGTAGGAATTGGATTGCACCAAAATGGAATTTGTCTACCTCGGTAGAAGAGGAGCAGCCCCATGATGATCATGAGAATCAAGTCCATAAGACCATGGCCATGGTAGAGTGTGAAATAATAAAAAGAGTTTCTATTAAGGTTTTCACATTGGACTTGAATCGAATGATTAAATCAAATGATAGAAATTAGGTTTTAACGAGTTCACCTTAACCCTAATTTGATTGGAGCTCAAGATAGAAGAACTTAATCACACAACTAGCTGCACCAAAAGGTTCATTTTTAGTTTTGATGGATTGCCACCATATACTTCAAGGTGTCACTGGTGGATTTTGGGAGCAACTAGAATGATTTAGATGATCGATCATTCTAATTATCTGAATCAGAAGAGTTATAATCTATCAAAAGAAGTTTTGATGATATCGATGATGGAGATCATGACATATCCCATTACCATACAGAACTGAACCTAACTGGATCACACAAATAAGGATTTGGATCTGGATATCATCAATTAGACTAATCCAGTTCAATTGATTTGAATAAAATTCAATTAGGTTCAAGAAAATCATGCTAGCAAACGATTGAGCCTAACGTTCTCCTTTTTCTATCATAAAAGTTATCTCGACTGAGCCAAATGAGTTTGTACTCACTCAGGTACCTTTATCTGGTCTGATTGAAGCTTGTCCAAGTTAGAAAAGGATTGTTTTAATTTATGAGATAAATTCGAGACAACATCTACCATTTTCCATCACCTGCCATTTCTTATACTTTGACTTGGTCAAACATTGATCTTTGACCCTTGGATATCTGCCCATGTATCATGCACTTATTGAAGAGTAGATTGGGGCTTGTCCCCTCTCTAGAAATTAAAAAAAAGGAGGTGCACACCTAGGATGGCGTGTGCCCATGGATAGGGATGCTGGAGTCCCATACGGATGGGACTCTAGGTTGCTTGTTGGATTCAAACTAGGTGACCCTCACCTATAGACTTTGATCAGTCTTAGGTGCCACCTTAGGATGAATCTATGGATCTCTTATCTGATTAGATTAGATGATGTCATCCAACTAATCAGATTTAGATCTGATTGGACGAAGCAACGTGATTGGCTGGGGTGATGCAGCACTGCATGGCGCAGCAGAGCCTATAAATAAACCATGTCTGTGCCCACTTTTTAATAAGAAGTTCCTCTTAGCCCATGCCCCAAGGCTGTCCCTCTCCCTTCTCCATGCCACCATCTAGCCCTATCTCTCCTCTCCACACCCAGGAACGTTGGGCCTTAAGATTAGTGCGAGATAGGCAAAAAAAGACTGACGAAAAAGGAAGAAGGCAGCACTGCTGTAGAGACAATGGGTGATCTTCAGAAGAAGTTTTGAAGATCCTCTAAATTAGATCCAAATCTAATTTTTGGAAAAAATAAAGAGAAGGAGAAGATCTCTAGATCCAGCTCGAGTGGATACCGGTAGAGGCTAGGCGATTGCGTGGCTAGATCCAGAACCTCAGAGCTTTCGCAGGATCATCAATGGATAATCGGATTACCCAGAATCAAGATAAAATTAATTTAGTTTTAATTTAATTTAATCTTTTTA
Source organism: Cocos nucifera (assembly GCA_006176705.1). Classification (NCBI taxonomy): domain Eukaryota; kingdom Viridiplantae; phylum Streptophyta; class Magnoliopsida; order Arecales; family Arecaceae; genus Cocos; species Cocos nucifera. Next base: position 81,548 of record QRFJ01004901.1, read on the forward strand.
TTTATTAGATCATAAAATCAAATTCAAAAAGTGTTAGATCTAATTAGGATCTAAGAAAAAATTTTTGAAATATGCCTCTCGATCCAATTAGATCTGAACGAACCAGACCTAGAAAATTCAGGATTTTCCTTCAACTAGTATCAAAGCTAGGTTCCTATAAAATTTATTTAGATCTAATTTAATCTAATAAATTAATAATTTTAGATATTAAATGAGATGTGATTAGATCTAAAATCAAAAAATTAAAAAAATTAAAATAAATTAATCTAGATCTAATATGTATGAGATACATAACTAGATTAGGAATAGAATTGTTCTATGTGTAGTCTAGTTTAATCATAATTTTTATTTGATTAATTATAATTTTTTTTTAGATTTATTTATTTTTTATTTTTTGATATTGTAAATATTATAATTAGATCTAAAAATAGAAAATAAAATAAAATAAATTTATTTATATGAGATATGATAGTTGCATGTTTAGACTAGTTGTAGAATAGTTCTACAAAAGGATCTAGATTAAATTTTATTTGATATGATCAAATTTAAATTTAATTTTTTAAATATTAATTTTTTAGATGATTATGAGATAATTTAGATCTAAAAAATATGCATGCATGATACATGAGATGTATGCAAAACATGTTTTAATTAGATCAATTTTTTATGAGATATATGCTTAGATCTAATTAGTTTTGTAGATTAGTTATATTTCTGATTAAGGTGTTCCCCTTGGCCGTCCGGTTATAAGAACAAAGTAGGATTTAAAGATCCTCTCCTCCCATTTGATGGGATATTCTTATAATGTGTAGGGGTGCTGCACGTTCGTCCTTAATCAGAAATTGAAAACTTACTTTCTGCAAAACCCTAGATCCTGAAACCCTAGGATCTTGTTTACATATTTTGTTTAAGAATCCTAACTTAATTGAGAATTAAGTTTATGAAATATCAATTAGGTCTAAAATTATGAATTTCTAATCTAAGATATATTCATAAAATTGGGTTTAAGCTTGGGTAGCTCAATTAGGTCTAAGCTGTTGATCAAATCGAATCAAGAGTTGGTTAGATGGGATCAACAGTACTTAAATTAACCAGCCTAATAGGATTAAGTCTGGATCAAGGTCGAGTCACGTGAGTGATCGATCAAGCTAAGACCTAATTAGGCTCAGTGGTTAGAGTCTGGATTGTAGGCTAATCCAATTGGTTCTGTCTCAACAATTTGGTGTCTAAGGTAAGTTTGGCAGATACGATCGACTGGTTTTTAATTGGGAGCTACTCGACTCGAATGCATTCTTGTTGAGTTAATGGCATATCCCTTCCACCGATCTCACTTACTTGGCCATGTTTGTTGACTCAAGTTTTGATCTGAGGTGGTCAATAATCCGAGCTAACCCATGCCACTAGGTTAGTCATAATGGTTATGACTATGTCAAGTCTAGTTTAATGAGACCTAAATCAAATCTCCCTAAGAAAAGATTAAGTCTAAGATCTTCCACCATTGTACATATGCGGGCCCTTCCCAGGGTTGATTGTTCTCGACTGGTTATAGTGATTCACTTGGACTAAAAAGATGCAACCATGTCTATTAGGCATTGGATGCTACAGGCTGGAGGATGAATTGGGCTCAATATTTTGGATACGGTGAGAGATCCAATTAAAAATTCAATCTATGCAAATGGTGGGTCTGACTTAACTAAGGAGTGGATCAATATTTCGGACACTGTGAGATTCATGAATTAGAGACCAAGTTTGGGTGCACCATGATTACAGAATCATTGAACAAGAGTTGTTCACTCATTGGCTAACCCATCACCAATAATTGTTAGGTGAGGTGATGAGTCAATTGGTGGGACCGCACCACCCACTAAAAATCAGTAATAATGGAGATTTTTGCATCTCTACAGAGGGAGTGTAGAGATCCAAAAAAAAAGTGGGAGCTAATTTATTTTAAAATAAAATCTCTAAACAAATTGATTAAATCTTAATTATAATATCTAACTAGAAACTTTGACTCTCTACAGGAAAATGTCTGCATCCAACCTACTAGCACGAATCCTAGACACCCATAGACTGACCAAACCAAATTACAAGGATTGGCTCCAGAACTTCAAAATTATTTTGGGTTCTAAGAAGTTAACTCATGTATTGGACCAGGACCCTCCCATCTTACCAGCCCGTCCATCTGCTGAACAGAGAGCGTCTCTGGATAAGTGGACTGATGAAGATAATAAGGCTAGATACTACATGTTGGGCTCGATGTCGATGAGCTTCAGTGCCAACATGAAGATATCAGAACTGCTCGCCAAATGTTGGCTCACCTATAGGAGATGTTAGGTGAACACAGTCGCGCAGCCAAGTATCAAGCCACTAAATGACTATTCAAGGCTAAGATGCATGATGGGCAGTCAATCCAAGATCATTATCTGATGATGATCAACACTTGGAAGAGCATGAGAAGCTTGGAGTGAAGTTGGACTTGGATATATAGAATGATATAATTCTGCAATCCTTGACTGATGCGTAAGGGCATTTCATCATGAACTACCATATGTATAAACTTCAAAACTCCTTGGCTGAACTAATGAACATGCTGGTTACCGCTGAGCTTTCCATGAAAGGTTCTAAAAGCTCAATGCTTATTGTGGAACGGACTTCTTCCAAGAGAAAGTCTTTTTGAAAGAAGAAGTCTGCGAAAAAGCAAAAGCTGGAAGGAGGAAAGAAGAAAAAGACAGAGCTAAAGAAGGCCGCTGACAAAGAAAAGTGTTTTCATTGCAATAATGACGGCCACTGGAAGTAGAACTACCCTACATACCTAGCCATCCTGAAGAACAAGAAGGAGACTGGTCCTTCTGGAGGTATGCTCGTTATTGAGTCTAACCTTATGATTTCTTCTACATCCAGTTAGGTGCTTGACTCTGGTTCTAGTGCTCATTTATGTACTTCTATGCAGGATCTTAAGGATAGCAGGAGGCTGAGGGATGGTGAGATGATCCTGCGTATCGAAAATGGAGCAAGGATTGCTGCCGTGGCCGTGGGAACATACCCTCTTCGACTACCATCTGAATTAGACATAGTATTAAAAGACTGTTATTATGTACCTGCAGCAAGCAAAAATTTGATTTCTGTTTCTTGCCTTGCAGTAGAAGGCTATGTAATTAGTTTTCTTAAGGACCATTGTAATATTCTTTATGAAAGAAATAAAATTGCAAGTGATTTTCTTATTAATGGTCTTTATCAGTTACATGTTGATGTATCTATTTTTAATTTTGAGCAAAATGTGAATGCCATAAAATCAAAATGACCTAGGGATAGTCCAAATGATAGATATCTATGGCACCTAAGATTAGGTCATATAGCAGAAGATAGGGTTAACAAATTAGAGAAAATCGGGCTATTGAGTCCGTTGACTTCCGAGTCGTATCCAATTTGTAAATCCTATCTTCACGGCAAAATGACTAAACTCCCTTTTATAGGACATGGGGAAAGGGCTATGGATCTTCTTGCCCTAGTACATACAGATGTGTGCGGCCCATTTGATGTGCCGGCTAGAGGCAACTTTGTCTACTTCATAACCTTTATCGATGATTCATCTAGGTATGGGTATGTGTATCTTATAAGACATAAGTCTGAAGCTTTTGAAAAGTTCAAAGAATTCAGACATGAAGTAGAAAAGCAAACTGAAAAACCCATTAAGGTTCTTCGATCAAATCGAGGAGGTGAATACCTTAGTCGGGAATTCCTAGACTATCTCAAGAAAAATGGTATAATCTCTCAATAGACTCCACCAGGAATACCTCAACTCAATGGGGTCTCAGAATGGAGGAACTGGATCTTATTAGATATGGTTCGATCCATGATGAGTTTCACAGACCTTCCAGATTTTCTTTGGGGATACTGTTTGTTAACTACAATATACTTGCTAAATAGGGTTCCTTCTAAGATCGTTCCAACCACACCGTATGAGATATGGTATGGTAAGAAATTGAGTCTGAGTCATCTCAGAATTTGGGGTTGTCCGGCTCATGTCAAAAGACAACAAGCGGATAAGTTTGACTTTAGGTCCTTTAGAGCTCGATTTATAGAATATCCTAAAGAGTCATTAGGATATTATTTCTACATTTCAGAAGATCACAATGTGATTGTGAGTCGACATGCTATCTTTCTTGAAAAGCAGTTTATTCAAGATAGCGACATTGGAAAGCAGATCAAGCTTGATGAGAAAGTCTCACAAGAGCAACGAACTAAGGACCAAATGGAACCAAATCAGGTTAAGCCAATCCAGTCACTACCTCCTCCACCTCATAGATCGAAAAGAGTTTTCCATCCCCTTGAGAGGTACTTAGGTATGATTTCAGAGGAAGTAGAGAAAATGTTCCTCATAGATAATGGGGTTCATGGTGATGATCCCAAAACCTATATTGAGGCAATATCAGATATCGACTCTGAGAAATGGTTAGAGGCAATGAAGTCAGAAATTGACTCGATGGACTCAAACCAAGTCTGGACCTTGGTAGATCCATCAGAAGGTATAGTACCTATTGGGTGTAAATGGATCTTCAAGAGAAAGATTGGTACAGATAGAAGTGTAGAGACATTCAAAGCTAGATTAGTGGCAAAAGGTTATAGTCAATGTGAAGGCATTGACTATTAGGATACTTTTTCGCCAGTAGCTAGACTAAAATCCATTCGCACATTGCTTGCTGTTGCAGTCTATTTTGATTATGAAATATGGCAAATAGATGTGAAAATGGCGTTCTTAAATGGATATCTTGAGGAAGATATCTATATGGAACAATCCTTAGGTTTCACATCCAGTGATGATGATCACAAAGTATGTAAGCTGCAAAGGTCCATATATGGACTTAAGCAAGCATCTCAGAGCTGGAATACTCATTTTAATGATGTAATCAAAATGTTTGGTTTCATCAAAAATGAGGAGGAGCCATGTATCTTCAAAAAGGTCAGTGGGAGCGCTGTTGTCTTCCTCGTATTGTACGTGGATGACATCCTCCTTATTGGAAATGATATTCCCATGTTGACCATAGTTAAAATGTGGTTATCTAAAGAATTCTCCATGAAAGACCTA